>JBBPFP010000029.1:5556-18678 GCA_037974795.1 Kaempferia galanga
CCAACACAGTGATAATGAAGCTAAGATCGCCAAGCGAAAACTGGATTTTCCTTGTGAAAACCAATCCGTAGATGAGTATCCAGCGGAGGCATTCATCAAATCAGAATCTGACGTAAACGAGAAATGTAACACTGCGACTAACTCCAGAGCCAAGTTGGCAACTCAATTTGGCAAAGGATTGGAGGTTGATCTAAATTGTTCCAATAACCAATTACCGGATCAATCTATAAGGCTGCCAGAATTTTCAACTCCTCCAATTCATCTCCCTAGAAGAGAATTATTGAAGAAAAATTGGAAGCGTCTGACTAGAATAACTGGCAGTGCCAATAATACTGATAAAACCTATACTGTTGAGGTATCGAAACAGAATAGCATTCAGAGCCATGTAAACTTGGATGGTGATTTAGAGATGACTTTGGTGCAAGGGGAAATGGAGAAGCAAGCTAAAACTTGTTACAATCATGTCAACAATGTTAGAAGCGGTAGCATGTATCCTATTTCAAGTGGTATAACCTTTATGCAGCCGCAGGTCAGCAATATTCCACAATTTCCACCTGCATGTAAAAGGAGGAGAACCATGCTAATGCGCAATGGGAAATTCAGTCGAATGACCCGAGTTTCAAAATTGCGTAGCTCTGTAGATAAACAAATGGTATCAATGGGTGATTTGCGAACCTCAGATTTCATATTGACGTTTGGTCCCACCAAACTGGTGACAAAGAAAAGATCAAAGTTACCTATTCGAGTCCGTAAGTCAGTCTTTACTGAGATAGTTTCAGGCTTCAAAGAACTATTGCAAAACCTTGAAAGCAGACATCAGGCATGCATTGAAGACTTGATTGCAGATATTCGTATGAAAATGAAAACAGGAAAACGAACAAAAAGGAAACATTTTCATATGTATTCAACAACAGATAAGCATAGTGAGCATGAAGAAAAACACCTTAAATTGGCTTCAAAATCAGATGTTTTACGAGAAATTGACTTTGATGGTCTCCAGAACATTACCATTCGAGAATACCAAAGTAGAACCAACATTTTAGAACCTATACATACTGACCAGTGTACTGATATGTTGCAAGCAATTGTACCTTATTTGCATCAAACAGATAACTACAATGGAGCCGAACCACAAAATGCTCTTGTAAGTTATGAAAACAACACAATGGTTCCATATACAGGAACTTCTGAAACAAAGAGAAAACGGCCCCGAGCCAAGGTTGACTTGGATGATGAGACAAATAGAGTATGGAATCTTTTAATGGGAAAAATGATCAAATATGAAGGATCAGATCCAGACAGAGAGGAGCAATGGGAAGAACAAAGATCAGTATTTAGTGCTCGTGCAGATTTATTCATTTCAAGAATGCGCCTTATCCAAGGTACTTCTAACAATTCCTCTAGTCTTCAACAGCAATATTACAAAATACTTTCACAAGAGAATTGTCTTCACAGATAAGTTGAAACATAAAAGCAAATAACCACAATCTATTGAGCTGAGTGGACTTCAAAAATATCTCCAGTGGTAAAACTCAATTATGTTTGGTTGAATAACATATAGGAATTCATGCTCTTTGTCTAAACAGTGTTATTTTGGAACAAAGATAAGTGTGATTGCTCCCAATTGTCTTCCAGATACTTGGTCTTGCTAGATAAACCATCATCATTAAGAAGGAAACATTAATGATTGATTTGATCACTAATAAGTTGTAATTGTTTTTATTAATCAGATGATCAGACAGTATTGAATTGTATAGAAGTATCTTAAAAGAATTGTCAATGCTAAAGTTCTGTCCTACCATATGAGTTCTTTTGATGCAGTTTCAATGTATGTAATAGGTCATTAGCTAAAAATATAATCATCAAACTTGAACAAGACCTTTTCTTTTTGGTGTGAATTCATTACAAGTTCAATTCTCAAAATAATCTAAGATAATTAGGAAAAAGTTGAATAACTTGTTAGGAACTAGAAACCTCAAGATAGTTCAAGGTTCATACCACAAAAGAATGGTGCTTGTCTTGAAAAAATGCAAATGATGTGCAATTATGTTATTGTAATGAAATGCAATCCAAAACTAGATTTGTTTATCATTAGCAAGCCACAGTGAGACGTCTCTTTACTGAAAACTTAGTTATTGCAAGCAGTTGGCATGTATGATCTTATGAGAGATGTCTTTGCTTTTAGGAGACAGGCAATTCTCTCCGTGGAAAGGTTCTGTGTTGGATTCTGTGATAGGTGTTTTCCTCACCCAGAATGTATCAGACCATCTATCAAGGTATCATAAAATTAGTTTTTTTGTATTTCATTGTTCAATAATATCACCAGTTTTATCTCAGGACCTAAAAGTTGCTAAGAAATTTTTATTACTTTTACAGCTCTGCATTTATGACTCTTGCTGCAAAGTTTCCAGTTAAGCCAAGAAGGGATAATTTAGGACAAGATGCAAATAGGACGAGCATCATTTCTGATGAACATGAAATCATTACATCATCTAGCATGCTTTGTCAACAAAATTCATTGGGTAATGAAGAGCTTGGACCTGCTTCTTTCATCTATCATATTGAAAACGGGGAAGGAAACAAAATGCCTGTGAATGATGATTTAGGAAGATGGAATATAGGAGATGATGACCTAGAAAATTCTGGTACAAATGTGAATGCCCAGAAAAGAGAGCTTCAACTACGTCCTGTGACATCAGATGATAAGACACAGACTTTGGCTACAATAAAAACAGATTTCCAATTGGAAGATAAAAGTTTACTGAGTGAGGCAGTATCCTTACTAAACTCTGTCTTTTCATCTGACAACACTTCAAGCAGTCATTTTCATGGTACCAACTTTGTTGAATTTGACCTCCCTATAGATGTGTGCCCTGATCCTAGGAGTCCAACAAAGATTGCTGCTTTGGATAGTTATGCCCTCAGTCAGGAGCTTATAGATACATCAGGAGTAAGCATTACTCATGAAGTTTACAACCAGGTCAATGATGGGAAGATATCACTAGACAAGTCTAGTACAGTTGATCAGAACTCTGAAAATTTAAGTTCAGTAGGTAGATTGAAGATAATGGAAGACTCTTGCCAAGAAACCGGTTCCAGGGCTAGTTCCCTACTTAATTATTCACAACTTGATACCATGAGTTTGTTACCAGATTTTACATCTGAGTCTTCTGATTCAGACAAAATGAAGAATGTTAATGCGAGAACAACTAAAAGCATTTCACGTTTCATGTTTTCTGATCCTACTAAGATCGAGAAAGATGCAGTACCAGTACCAGTTCATAGAAATTGTGATGAATCCTCGAAAAACTTAAATGAAACTTTAAGCCAACAACCATCAGCCACCATCTCTAATGTGACAATTTCTCATGATACAAGTTTATCCATGGGCAAGCTACACTGTAGAGCACTTGGTTCCTTTTATGAAGAGGAAGATGCTATGATATCTAAGCAAAGTGAACGGAAGGACTGTCGAGCAGAAAAAAACCAATATGAAGTTGAAATTTTGGCTCAAAAACATCTGTTGCAGGGTGCAGTATCAAACTCATATAATGATTTAAAAATCTCATCAAAAGTGATAAATGGAGTTGAAACTTGTAGTCCCATTAAGTTTCCAAAAGAAGCATCAAAAGGTGCGCCAACGGCAAAGAACACCGGGGAGGAGCCTACAAAGAAAGTTTCTTTTGACTGGGATAGCTTGCGAACGGAAGCATGCCAGAATGGTTATACTTTAGAGAGAAGAAAAGATAGAATGGACTCACTAGATTGGGAAGCTGTAAGACATTCAGATATAAAAGAAATTTCAGAGGCTATAAAAGAAAGAGGAATGAACAATATACTAGCAAGGAGAATAAAGGTAAAACAACATATCTTCATTCTTCTCCTAATGACATATTGGGCCATCAAAGCATCACTGTATAAAAGATCCAAGCGCTAAAAATTGCTAATACCACTTAATGGAACTTCCGTATCCTGGATCTCATCCGAGTTCAAGCATGCAATCTCTGTGTAAACATATTAACATAAACAAATCACTTAGTTCCATACCTAACCATGAAGGTTATCCTTTTCTTTCTCTTTTTGCATGTATTATTAGGACAGCATTGTACAGTATGTTTCTGTATGTGTCTCCATCTCCTCCTGCATGTAAAACAAATGATCACATTCACTATGAAATCAAATAAAAACACAAAATTCTATAATTGTTCTTAAATCATTAATATCAAAATTTTCCTGGAAGATTTTTTTTTTTGTTTTTATATTTTAATATTAGTCTGTCAAAGTATGTTAACAACTAGTTGTATGCATCTGTAAATTAGAAATTATTTCTATTTTACACACTCAAGGTGATACTGAAATTTTGATATGGATTTAAAAAATTCACAGATGTAGCCACAAATTACTCTCTTTTAAATATGGTTTGACATGTGACATTTAGCACAAGTTAGACATATAAATGTGGGATAAACCTTTGGCTGATTATGTTTTTTGTGGAAAAAGAAAAATGTTTTTTGACATCTTTTTGTTGATAATAGCAAAAAAAAATATTTCCTAAACATCTTTTTGTTGAGAATAGCAATTTACTTTAATTTTAGTGTCAAGGACCTTCAATGACAACCATTTTTTTGCAGGATTTTCTTAACCGATTAGTTGCAGATCATGGAAGTCTTGACCTTGAGTGGCTAAGGGATGTTGAACCAGAAAAAACAAAGTGAGTTTTTGATATACTCAACTTTGTTTCCTTCTCCAAATTTTGCTTCTTTGGATTAAGCTAAAGATGGTTTTTTTAGTGATTCGTCAAAATAAATTAATATTTATGATTCAGGAATAATTTGGATTAAAGGGTTAGATAAGATAGGAGAAAACTCTCGTGTGATAAAAACATGGTAGAAAACAGTAAGTTATTAGACAGGACAAAGATGCCTAATTTTGACTACATTCAACCTAAGTGCCTCCCACTTTATGGAGGATCTTGTTGTGACTTATGAGAATGAATAAGATTATAAAAAAGATTGAAATTTTTTCAGCATTTGTGACTGATCTCTTACAAAGTTAGCTTGCTTAATCTTTCAGGGATTACCTTCTCAGCATACGAGGGTTAGGACTCAAGAGTGCTGAGTGTGTCAGGCTATTGACACTTCACCAACATGCTTTCCCTGTGAGTTGTTACTTCCAAAAAATTCTAACAAGTTAAGCAAAAAATAAATTGCCTTAAGCCATACATGATGATCAGGTTGACACGAATGTTGGGCGAATATGTGTTAGACTTGGCTGGGTGCCTCTTCAGCCCCTACCAGAGTCCCTTCAATTGCATCTTTTGGAGAAGTAAATGACTGCATCTACAGTTTCAATTTGTTTGTTTCATTCTCATAACTTTTAGTTGCACATTTAGACTGAGCTGATGAAAATTCCACCTTTTTGTTTCTTCAATCCAAGCTATCCATATCTGGAGACAATTCAAAAGTATCTTTGGCCTCGATTATGCAAGCTGGATCAACGGACATTGTAATTGCTAAAACGTCATCCAGAATTTAAAAGTTCAATTGCTATATTCTTTTACACTTTTGAGATAAAAGAGAGCTCTCAAATTGGTATAATACATATATATATCATATATATAAATGGCTCTGATACTGTACTTTTCGTAGGTATGAACTGCATTATCAAATGATAACTTTTGGAAAGGTATGAAAAATTCTAAATGTGAATAGTATGTAGTCCTTGATTTAAATGTGTAATAGAATAATTCTTCCTTGCAGGTTTTTTGTACAAAAAGTAGACCAAATTGTAATGCATGCCCAATGAGAGCAGAGTGCAGGCACTTCGTTAGTGCATGGACTAGGTAATTTGCTAATATAAAAATATTTTAAATTATTCGAACGGTGAATCACCATATGTATCCGGTATAAATAGAAAATATTTCCATCTGATTTTCTTTGGATTTTAGTGATTCAGAGAGATACAATTGCCTTTTCCTTCAGCAAAAAATATAATAAAATTAGACTTATGAGTCATCTGCATAGCATTTGATTATTGTGATGATATATTAAATAGCTATCTATGTGGTGAGCAAATTAAACAAGTCAATCATTAGTAATTATGCAGAGTGATTAGTTTTTATATATTGCATACAGTTACTAGTTTCTTTTTTGTTTTTTTGAAAAGAATTATTAGTTGTTTATGTTCCATGTCAATCCTAAATCACTATCTAGAGTCAATTTCCAAATATAAATTTACTCTTGTTTATTGATTGATTGTCTTTGCAATGCTCAAAGATAAATATCTAACAATATTCCTTTCTTTAGTTCTAGATTGCTTCAAGGGCCAGAGGAAAGAGGAGTAGTGAAATCAACAATGAGTAATGCATTGCAAAACCATGATATCAAACTACTAAATGGAATTCCATTATGCCAAAATGGAGAGAATTACTTTGTGCAAGGAACTGGACCCACAGTTAAACCTATTATTGAAGAGCCACCATCACCTGAACATGAACCCCAATGCCAAATAGCTTTTGAAAGTCAGATAGAAGAAACTTATAATGAAGATCCTTGCGAAATTCCTACCATGAATTTGAACTTGGCAGAGTTCATACAGAACTTGGAAGAAAATTTTGAGCTTCCAGGTGGTGAAATTGAAAAGGCTATAGTTGCTCTCACTAGTGAATCTGCTTCAATTCCTGTACCCAAGCTTAAGAATGTGAAACGGCTACGAACAGAGCATCTAGTGTAAGCGTTTCATTTTTACATCTAATTCTGTCAAAGAGAAATGCCAGTGTTTTGATAATCAACACAGAGACAATTGCCAAGCTAAGATTAATTTTCTTATCTGAATTCTATGTGATATTCATAATCAAATCCTTTGCAATATTATGAATTACTTTTAGTTGATCGCTTTTAATTTGCTTGATACAGCTACGAACTTCCAGATGGGCACCCTCTGCTTGAAGGGGTAACTGATGTTTAATTACTAGTTTCCTATTAAGCTATTGACTGTATCAAAATTTCTCATGCTCTTGAACGTCATACAGCTAGAGCAAAGAGAGAATGATGATCCTTGTCCATATCTCCTCAGCATTTGGGCCCCAGGTAAGAAAATTTCCAGGCAAACTAATCATAAATCCAATAAGCTAAATTTATTGAACTCTTCGACCGACTGTAGGTGAAACTGCACGCTCGATTGAACCACCACAAACGTGCTGCAATCATGAAGAGACAGGGAGAATATGTGAAGATATGACATGCTTTTCTTGCAGTTGTAGACGGGAGGAACAAACTCAACTAATCAGAGCAACACTTCTGGTAATAGTACAGTTTCGCCCAGCAATTAAATTACTATCTGCAATATGTCATGTAGGCAAATAGAAGGTTTGAAAAACGAACAGGCTTAAGCAAAAGGGATCGATGGTTTACACAATGTTATACCTAACAGACACTCAGTAAGTCTCTCTAATTGATAATAAGTCAAAAGTAAAAAGGTGTCAGCTGAGTTGTTCTGTCTGCAAAGAATCGACCCAGCAGATTTACTGTTGCTTTCTAAATGTCTGTGGGCGAGTAACATCCATTTTCTTAGAGCTTAACAAGATATGCAGGCTGTGGTTAGAGATGTTAGACCCTACAAGGTTCATTATCAGTAAAATGATTGTGGTTGTGATTTTGTTTCCCGAACAAAACATCCCCCCTTAGATATATTCAAATAAACAGCAATGGAAAATTTGGCTATAAGTTTTGAAATAGTTATGATTCCTCCTACTGCAAAATTAATTCTCTTCTTTATTCTTAAATAATGTATCTGTCGGAAAATTTGTGTGTACAAGGCTATGGATTTGTTGATAATCAATATTATGCGCTTGCTACTATTCGAAATATTGCGATGGACAGATACCATGTCGAACAGCAAATAGAGGAAGCTTTCCACTGAATGGCACTTATTTCCAAGTTAATGAGGCGAGTATAAAATTAGTGTCATCATCATTCTTTTGATGTTCCATACTCTGCGTGATGACTGCATTAACCTTAATCTCATTTTAGTAAGCATTTTTTTTTTATTCAGGTATTTGCTGACCATGTGTCAAGCCACAATCCGTTAAGTGTTCCAAGAAGATTGATATGGAATCTCCGCAGGAGGATTGTTTATTTTGGCACCAGCATACCAACAATATGCAGAGGTACGTAGTAAGAGCATGTAAAAAACATGCATCATCCTATCTCATGGATAACATGCTAAAGAACACAATTACCCTTTCAGGTCTATCAATGGAGGAGATACAACTCTGTTTTGCAAAAGGTAGAGTGACAGCGAAGTCTCTTCTCTGTCCTACATGAGTCATAATTTTGTTATCTTTAGTTCTGCATGATTCATAGATGATCTCTACTGTTTTTTCTTTTCTCCCTATGAAACGAGCCAATTAAGAAATTGAGAATTAAATAGGAAGAATATTTATAACTGTAAGGTTGCTTTGTTTCCATGATGCTCCAAACAAGAAATAGGTTTGCTATAGCAAGAAATTGTAAACATTGTCAGTTTTTTTTCTTCTTTTACTTGGCAGGGTTTGTTTGTGTACGAGGGTTCGACCGGAAAAGTAGGACACCCAAACCCCTCAGTCCAAGATTGCACCTAGCAGCAAGCCATGCACAGAAAGAGAAGAAGTCTACCCACAAGGATGAGAAGAATGCTGGAACAAGGACAGGTAATACAAATTAACCACAACTCCACCTCTCAGAAGAATGGCCTGGTAGCCAAATGTTGCATGCATTGGCAGTGATGTTGTGGCGATACTTCTCTTTGACTTGTAGATGTAACTTTTATATTTATTTATTTATTTATTCATTCATTCATTACATGCTGTGTGGAAAGGGCATTCTTCATGATATCAGAGTTTTCCTTCCTCACAAATATGTGGTATGGTGCCTTTGTCAAGAAAGAGAGGTCAATTATTTAGAACCATTAACTAAGAAAGTGCTTACTGATCCTATTGCAGCAGTATCTATTTGCTTTTCCAAACATGGTGATTGAAATGTCTTTTGAGGATAGGATAGCAATATAAATCTTTTAGTTAGATTTCTCCTGGATTTGGATTCACATTCACCAAATAAGGGGTAGATTTACTCCTCTACTGATGGGGGAAAAAATTATGATACAGTAATAAGAAGATTATACAGAAAATTGTTGTTGCAGATATATTGAGATGACAAGTTGTTAGCTGGCACAAGAATATCTCTTTGGCCAGTAAGTACTTAGACCGCAGAGTTCTTCATATGTTATCGTCTGATTAATGACCATATCGTTGTTTATCGAGTGAAAGTGTTATCTCTTGATTTATAGCATGAATCAAGGCAACAAAAAATGATTTCGTTCATTCCAAGCGGTCTAGTATAGCCAGCCACACAATAAGATATAGATAGATAAATCAAATACATAGCAGGTCCTAGGAGGGAGGGTATTCTACGGTTGTCCATCCCACGATTTGAACCGATGCCTAAGGAAGCAAATCTACCTCTCGAGAACCAACTACGCTATGCCATGTGGGTATTTATATTTATAGCCTAAATCAAGTGCACATGCAACTTGAATATGAATATGGTGGTCGCTAACCTCCTGACTCCTCGCATAGTAAGGAAGTTTAGGTGTGATAAAGGAAGCAATCTAAAGCTACTAAAAAATTCATAGAATAAGTAAACAATAGACATATGCTATATGCTGAAAAGATGTCATATTGTCACCTAGGGACCGTGGTGTAATGATCAAGTTCTTCAATCAATAATCAAAAGATTTAAGATTTAAATTTCAACACGGTGTAATTAATGATTAGATTCTTTAATGGATAATCAAAAGATTTAAGTTTTAAACTTTAACTGTGATATATTGTAAGAAAATTTTCCTTTAGTGAAAATTTATAAGCCTCTATTAGCACTTCTCGATTTTTATGAAGCCGAACCGATTACTCTCAGAATTAATCAGTATATAAAATTGAATAGCTCGTGCCAACTAGATAAAAAATAAAATGTCATATTGTGTATAAAATTTAGTATAAAAAAGACAGCCATTCTTTTTTAATTCAAGTTTTGATGATTCATTGCATTGTGAGACGTTTTATTTATTTATTATTATTTTTTAAAAGATTAATCAAGAAATTAGTAGATGTCTGATGATGCATATTTTAATTTTTACATTAATATTGGATCATTCTAAAAGTACTATAGCGGCAACAGATTAAAGTGAATCTATTTTCGTCACGATCTCTATATGATATTAATTTTGGTCACTTTAATAATATTAAAATAAGTTTTTTTTTTTTTAATTTCTTGAACCAAACTTATTCTAGAAATGTAACACATACTAAACTTAATCCTCTTTTAGTATTTTTTAATATTATTTTTAATTATACTATTTAACATCAGGTTGATGAGCGGTACCAAACCCCGCCTCCTCTTTCTTCTTCTTCGCTTTTCTTCTTTCCATCGTGCGCCATGTCCACCATGGTAGCCGCCTTGCTGCCTTCCAATCCCACTCCCACACCTAATCACCGATCCGCACTCCTCTCTCGTCGCCGCCGCCTTACCGCCGCTGTCCGGCTCAGCCACTGTCCCGTCGCCTCCGCCTCCTTCCCCAGAGCCAGCCGCTCCGATTGGCAAGCCTTTTGCGCCATCCTCTCCAGCAAGGCCGCCGCCGCTTTGGGATCCTCCTCCGACAATCCACCTGACAGTTCTGGGGAACCCTCCGCCGCCGAACCCTACCATGGCGAAGCCACCAATCACCGCCTCCCCTCATACATCAACTCTACGAGCGCCGGCGTTGAGTCCCTCGTGTCTTCCGCTGCCGCAGGCGGGGTAGATGTGGCCCCGACCCCCTACCTCCCGCCGACCCCAAACCTCCCGCGGCCGCTGAGCATCGCGGATCTGTCCCCGGCCCCGATGCACGGGTCGCGGCTCCGCGTGGCGTACCAGGGTGTCCCGGGCGCGTACAGCGAAGCCGCGGCCGGGAAGGCGTACCCTAATTGTGAGCCGATCCCCTGCGACCAGTTCGAGGTGGCGTTCCAGGCGGTGGAGCTGTGGATCGCGGACCGGGCGGTGCTTCCGGTTGAGAACTCGCTGGGCGGCAGCATCCACCGCAACTACGACCTCCTTCTCCGTCACCGCCTCCACATCGTCGGCGAGGTGCAGATGCCCGTGCACCACTGCCTCCTGGCGCTGCCGGGGGTGCGGAAGGAGTACTTGACCCGGGTGATCAGCCACCCCCAGGCGCTGGCCCAGTGCGAGCTCACCCTCACCCGCCTCGGCCTCAATGTCACCCGCGAGTCCTTCGACGGCACGGCCGGCGCCGCCGAGTACGTAGCCAACAACGGCCTCCGCGACACGGCGGCCATCGCGTCGGCCCGCGCGGCAGAGCTGTACGGGCTGCAGGTGCTGGCGGACGGGATCGAAGACGACAGCAGCAATGTGACGCGGTTCGTGATGCTGGCGCGGGAGCCCATCATCCCCCGCACCGACC
This sequence comes from Kaempferia galanga, assembly GCA_037974795.1. NCBI lineage: Eukaryota > Viridiplantae > Streptophyta > Magnoliopsida > Zingiberales > Zingiberaceae > Kaempferia > Kaempferia galanga. The sequence goes on from JBBPFP010000029.1 coordinate 17,047, forward strand.
GCCCCTTCAAGACCAGCATCGTCTTCGCCCACGACCGCGAGGGCACCTCCGTCCTCTTCAAGGTTCTCTCCGCCTTCGCCTTCCGCGACATCAGCCTCACCAAGATCGAGAGCCGCCCGCACCGCCACCGCCCCATCCGCCTCGTCGACGACGCCAATGTCGGCACCGCTAAGCACTTCGAGTACATGTTCCACGTCGACTTCCAGGCGTCGATGGCGGAGCCCCGCGCCCAGAACGCGCTGGCCGAGATCCAGGAGTTCACCTCCTTCCTGCGCGTCCTCGGCAGCTACCCCATGGACATGACCCCTTTGGTCAACCTCCTCTTCCTAACACCGCCGCCATTCTCTTCTCCTTCGTGATCGATCTATCTATCTGTATAGATCCTGTCCGTTGCTTGTGTGTTTCGCAATTTTATATTCCAAATTTCATGTATTTATTAGTCGATGATGAAGCATCGATCGGCATTAAAAACTCTGGGAAACAACTCTCCGAATTCTTCTCCCTTTTAAAACAACTCTTTCTTTATTTATTTCACTCTCTGTTTTTTCGTATTCATTCTATTTTTTTGTTTTTGAAAAATCAAACTCATACTTCATAGGGTGGATCCTCTTGTCCGCGCAGCACGGACCATTAGATCAGTATGGAGTGCGATCAGATCAGGCGCTCCGTGCTAATCTAATGGTCCGCGCTGCGCGGACCAGGGGCGGTCCACGCGAGCGCGGACCAGGGGATCCCGCCTGCATACTTCATACTCATACATGCCTAAATTCACTTTTTAAAATCATCAAAGTTACTCACAAGTCATAACTTACCTAAATTATTTAATTTCATAGGATTGAGTGTTCATTGAACTTGGTCTATTAACGCGTTGCAATCCAACTTTGGCCGTCAACCTTTGACTTTATCTGACAAGGACCCAAACTTTTTACGTTTCTTCATTGAGGGTCCAATGTTTTGAAGCGCACCTCTACGGGTCACGTTGACCATCGTCTTTTTATAGGCTTCTCATAAAATCAGAACGATATCAACTGTTGAATCTTAAAACAAGATTGTGGAATTGAAAAGCAATGTTTTCCTAAAGAAAATTGACTTTTGTCATCTCTGCGAACAAGATTGTTATTTTTGCTCTATTATATTTATTTACTGTGCATGATTTTTTTTTATTTAACCTTACGGTTAAAGGCGTCTCGTACCCATTGTATTCATATTGTTTCCGCCAAATGCAAATAACAAATTTTGCATATTTGACAATTTATCTGTTATTTTGCAAACACTGTCCTATCTTCATCGAACCTTGTGGTTAGCATACCTCATGATCATCGAACTCATATTCAGTTTGTTCTAAATGCAAGAACAGTAGTATAATTGACAAAACATAGAAGTGCAGACAGACATAATAGAGAAAACACTACTACTGCAGTGAACATATAAACCACAATTCTAGATCTATATCTTCCAACATGACAGAAGTATTGTCGATCACAAGTTTTTATCTATATCTTTCAACATGGCAGAAGTATATCTCTCTATATTCAGGTCTGTTCCCCTGTGCTTGATGATGACGATAACAGAAAAGTCGATGAGTCTCTTGCCTTCCACAGCAGACCAGCATTATATATATATAAATTTATT
>JBBPFP010000030.1:883-22238 GCA_037974795.1 Kaempferia galanga
CTAATCCGAACGGGATGAGTTTCCGCGGCACAACCGCTTCGTTGTCGTGTTAATTAATTTGAGCGATCGCTTGAACATAGGGATGACAATGGGGCGGGGACGGGGCGGGTTTGCCATCCCCATCCCCGAACCCGAATTCTAGACCCGCCCCCATCCCCGCCCCCATCCCCGCTCTCATCCCCGCGGGGAATCCCCGCCCCGATCCCCGCGGGGATTAAATCCCCATACCCGCCCCATACCCACCTCAAAATCGGGGATGGGGCGGGGAATCCCCGACCCCGCGGGGATTAAATCCCCATACTCGCTCTCATACCTATCTTATATAAGATTTGTGGATACAATTTAAGATTTGTAATTTGGTTTCCAAATATAAACCTAGGTTATTATTATTATTATTATTATTATTATTATTATTATTATTATTATTATTATTATTATTAGCGGGGCTATCGGGGCGGGTTCGGGGATGGGGATAGCATTCCCATACCCGCCCCAAATCTACCGCGGGGATTTTTTCAAATCCCCGAACCCGAACCCGAACCCGATAACATTCCCCGAACCCGTCCCATTTCGGGTTTTCCCCGCGGGACCCCGAACCCGCGGTGAAAATTACCATCCCTATTCGGGAAGGATATAGAATTGCCGTTCCTAATCTGACAATGGACCAGAGTAACCCCACCAATCCCCCGATACGTGATACCTCCTTATCAGTTCCCCTGTCTAGTGAGGTCTGGGGTTCATTCCAAGTGCTAGTGTGCTAGTAAGTCGCCTTTTGCCACCGGTGATACCTCCTTATCATCTCTCCGACCCAAACCGGGTGTTAAACCCAGACACGGCCACTGCAATTGAGAAAGCGAGAGCGATGCACTGCTTCAAGCTCCTCCCCATCCCTCTCCCTCCGCCCTTCCACTGCCGCCCATTCCACTTCAGTCGTACCTGCACCCCTCTCACCTATCCCCTTCCCCGTTTCCCCTTCCCTCGCCTCCTCCCTCTTTCCCGCTCCTCCGCCTCCCCGTATGCAGCCGATGAGGTACCCGTAGGCGACGACGATGAATCCTTCCTCAACTCCTTCCGCCCTCGTGAGAAGGAGAACGAGGAGGAAGCCCGCCGCCGCAACTGGATCGAGCGCGACTGGGCCCCGTGGGAGGAGATCCTAACCCCGGAGGCCGACTTCGCCCGCACGAGTCTCAACGAGGGGGAGGAGGTCCCCCTCCAGTCTCCCGAGGCTATCGAGGCGTTTCGGATGCTGACTCCTTCCTACCGACGCAAGAAGATCGAGGAGAGCGGCCTCTCGGAGGAGGAGTTCGTCGCTCGGCAGTTCGGTTACAAGGGGGAGATCCCAGATCCGATCGAGACGCTCTGGGCGGGTCCTCTCGTCGTGCGAATGATGCCTCCGAGGGACTGGCCGCCACCGGGCTGGGAGGTCGACCCCGAGGAGCTGGAGTTTATCAGGGAGGCACACAAGTTGCAGGCGGAGAGAGTAGATTTGGAGGCGGAAGTCAGTACTGACACGGACCAGATGTGCCTCGAGAGGTACAAGGTCTTCCTGAAGCAGTACAAGGAGTGGGTGGCTGCCAATCGAGACCGGTTGGAACAGGAGTCTTACAAGGTATCGAATCTGCTAGAAAATTTGGATTGTTTTCCCTATGTCCTTTGTTACTTCTTATTATGAAATATTGCAATGAGCAAAAAAGTTATTTAACAGGTTCTACCACGAAGTTCGTTTCTCTAGATTTTAGCTGAATAAAAGATGATTACTAAATCAGCGGATACTTGATAATTGGATCCAAAATGATGCTATTAGGTGTATCGTATTGTTGCATTTGGTGTTTATTTGATTTTCAAGTAGTATTGCAACACATAATGGAATTTATTTGTCTTTATTTTTGTTGGTTTCTCTCTTAAAAATGTTCATGGTGATAGAACAACATGTCAACTAACAAAGAATACACAATCTCTATACGGCTGCATCAATTTGTATTTTAGTTATCATATACCTTTATTTTAGTAATACATTGTATTGTCTATGTTCTAGTTATAGTTAAAAGTGCTTTTCAAGAATACTTTTTCCAAAGACTGTAGAATATGAAATTGATTTGAAAAGCAATTTTGAGATGCCAGTTAAAATTCACTAAATTGCCTGGGCACAATGCACATGGCTCAAAATACAATTTTCTAAGCGCAGTTTTGAAAAGACAATGCAATGTTAATTCATCCTTGGTACCCTTATGATTAAGTTGAATATATTTGTTGAGTATGAATATCCAACTTTTTTTTACTTCCTAAGATGTGATTTCTCAAAGTTGTTTCTTTTGTTGGCAGTATGACCAAGATTATTATCCTGGTAGGAGAAAAAGAGGCAAAAAATACGAAGATGATATGGTAATGCACCTTCTTCTTGTATTTGTCCCACAGTGAGTCCTTGGTAAGTAAATTGTTCAGGTTTTGATCAAACCTTTTGTTCTTTGCAGCTTGAACTTCCATTTATATATACAGGACAGGTATAACTCTGATTTATTCTAGAAAGCTTACTTAAGCTTTGACCATCTTTGGTCTTTCTTGGTAATATCGGTTCTCTTTTTCACAAGTTATGATGCCTTGAGATCTTCCACAGATATGTCGAGGTAAAGTTGTCACTCTACACCTTCACCAAGGAGCCTTTGTCGACATAGGATGTGTCCATGACGGGTATTTTTTTCAATTATATATTTATTAGTCTAAATTATTAGGATATTTTTATCTTATGCAAACAAGTAAGGTGATTGATTTTGCTATATGCAAAGAATTTGCTCTAGGGATACATTTACCTCTAATTTGATTATCCTAAAGTTTTTAAGAATTATGTATTCTCTCCGGACTTTCTAGTGGTTTTACTCGAACGCACATATAAATAATGTAATATAGTAATAAATTTATGCAGCACTCCATGTTTTGGCATTAGTGATAAAATGATCTTCCTCAATGCCTTAAAAATGTTTGTGAAGATTGACTTGTAATATCACCCCAGATAGTATTGGGACATTGTTTGTCATTGTTTCATCTTAGTGAAAATCTATTATTCCATTAGATTCGATTTCTTGCTTACGTTTTTGTTTACAATCTTTTAGGTGGGTTCCTATAAAAGGGAATGATTGGTATTGGATTCGCCATCATATTAAAGTTGGTATGCATGTCTTTGTGGAAGTTTTGGTGAGTACCTTCTTAATTTGCTTGCAACCTGGTGATTGTATCATTGCTAATTCATAAGTAAAACACCCAGAGGACTGGGTTTTTTTTTTCCTTTTCCAATTTATTGGTTTTGCTGAATTTAGGTAATGATGAAAAGATTTACTTCCCATCTAGTGATCTTATATATTAATATATTACATATGACATTTATAGCTATATGCATGCAACAATATCGCATGTTACATCAAACCTAGGATACTCTTATCATTTGCTATCATGTTCCTGATGTTTTTATTTTCTGTGAAATGCTTTTGCAGGCTAAAAGAGATCCATACCGTTTCCGATTCCCTATTGAATTGCGCTTTGTAAATCCGAACATAGATCACCTTATGTAAGTACGGAAGGATGATCATTTCCTTTGTTAAACTTGGGATATTCATCTGCTGAGTATGTGAATCTATTTTGGCAAGCATTATGATTCCTTTCTGATTTTTCTTAAAATTAATTTTCTTAAATCATTTGCAGATTTAAGAGATTTGACTATCCACCAATATTCCACAGAGAGGGGGATACAAATCCTGAACAGTTATGGGTAAGATTTGGCCTTCACCTTCTAGTTTGCATAACGAATACCTTTCCGTTGTACCTTTGAATTGATAGCATAACCTTGAAGTAGTAATAAGATATGTGATTTGAGAGGCAGATATGGGTCCTATGCACTTGACAATATCTATCAATTTTTCACAATCAGTTATTTGTGTTTTTTGGGGGTACTTATTTCTCACATATAATTTATTTTTATTCTCTATAAATTTAAGTAGAACCAAGATTTTCTTTGAAAGCTTTTTTATTTCTTTCACTCTAAACTAAATACTGTATAGGAGATCTAAAGATATAGTCAGCTTGTGTTAACCCCCACAACAAGTATTAACAATATAATTTTACACAGAGTTCAATGGCAGGATAAGCCGACTCCAACAATCTAAAGAACCATTTAGCCGATTTCAACAACTTGCTGTCATTGTTGTTTTATCTATATACAGTCTTGTTGGTCCTTTACCAGATCCCTTCAGAATCTTATCATCATATATTATTGTGTTATTGTCATTTGTTTTTCACTTTACTCTTTATTTTATTTATTTTTTTCTAACAGCATGAAATTGGAAGACCACCTATTCCTAGGAAAAGGCCTTCAGTCAAACCAGAACATCAATCCTTGTTATCGGATCACCCATATGTTGATAAGGTAATCTTGATTGGAATGATTGATGAATTCACCTTTTCTCTTTATTGAGTAAAAGTGCCTCCACATCTTGTAGAACAAGTACTTTCTAAAGAAAGATCTTCTCATTCGTAGTTATCTTCTGTTTCTAATTCATCTATCTAGAACAAACAATTTACATCTATCTAGATCAAACAATTTACGGCTTTCTTGTAAGCACACAGTTATGGCAGTTGCATAATTGTGAGCAAATGATTCTGGATCATGAAGAGGAAAATCCTGATAAATTTAAGGACAAGACTTATGAGTCTACTGTCCCTGATGTGCCATTCGACGAAGAAAACAGTGTTCAATATACACAAGCATACTATAAGGAAGCTTTGCTACCTAAAGTAATTCTGGTGAGTGGCTATTTTCATGCTGTTTTAAGATAATTTTTGGTTGATTGTTGGCTTATTATGAAGAGGAAGTTGATGCCCTTCTCAATGTTTTTTCCTTATCAGAATACAAATATCAAAGAACTAGATCTTGCTGCTGCCCGTGCAGAACGTCAGGTAATCTCATGAGATGTAGATCCTCTCCTCTCTTTTATGTTTTTGTATCATGTTGCTGGATTAAGAGATGTTCAAACTTTTATTATTGGCATTTTTTATCCATCAAGGGGAAAACATAAAACTTAATATAAAATGTATCTTCAAACTTTTTGGCACAACAATTTTGCATCCAGGATTTTCATTTTTACTGTTTGAAGACATCTGTTATTTTGCTTGGAGAATGACAATTTGTGTAGATAGGAAACAAATACATTTTCTTTTCTCTGATATATTGTATTTGCTAGTCAAATATTGCAGGGGAGCGAGCAGTTGTTTGATGATTGTGTCTATATTGATCTATTTGTCTTTTTCCCCCTTAGAAATAAGAAGTATATTTGTATGGTTATGCTAGTGCAAATGAGACATTGATATGTTGCATCCAGCTTAACAACAAATTGAAGAAAGAAGCAGAAGCTAGAGGAGAAGAGTATGAGTATTCAAAGATGAGAAGAAATGTGGAGATGGATGAATATGATCTTATGCATTGGCGTAGATCACTCGAAGAAAGGGAAGCCCTTATCAGAGATATCAGTTGGTATGCATTTTCATTTCCGAATAACACTCCATAGAATCATCGTTAGGTTTTGCTTGTTGGCTATTTAGTTACATAGATCATTCTAAGGTTTAAAATTTCAGTACATGTGTTGGTTTCAGTTTCACCCTAAAACAGTACCATCTAGCTTGGAATTATAAGTAGCCATTCTTACTAGCCTTGTAGTGTTGAGTTATATGAATTATTTTTATTCTATTTAATATATTTTTTATGACATTATCTTTTAATGATATTGTCATAAACTTCATATGCTTTTGATTTGTTTACTTCATTGGCAGCCGGAAAGCTCTTGGCCTTCCGGTGGAGGAGCCTGGAAGATACCTAGATGACAAAAATATTTTTGGAGATCAGTACGACCCAACAAACCCCTTGTATCGGTATGACTATTGGGGGGAGCCTAAGAACTCCGAGAAGAGCAAGGAGGAGAGGATTGTAGAAGAACACAACAAATCCATTGTTGGGAGGGGTACTGTCTGGTATGAGATGTCCTATGAGGAAGCCATTGAACAAAGGATGCGTAGGGAAGCACAGAGCAAGGCCGCAGTCAAAAAAGTGGAGGAAGAGGAGGAGGATGAGGATGACGACGGTATAGATTTCGACTATAGCATATTTGAAGACTCTAGTCATTCGTTTTCTGCAAACAAGCCAATTGTAAATGGAACCGAATCTCCCAGCATGTCAGACGAAGGCATGTTTGAGGACTAATAACAAAATTTGGTTTAAAAGACATTATAAGTGATATGTGACACTATAAAAGGAAGAATTCAACACCCGCCCAAAAAGTATTTTTGACGTTAATCAGACTGAACGGTGCAGCAGGCTTAGTGCGTGGGTTGGGCTAGATGGGGTAGAGACTCCGCTAGGCACAAACCCAAACTGAGCACAACCCACTTATTGTCTTGACTCAAATGTTTTAAAAAATAAATAATAAGCTCAAGTCAACATGGCTAGATAAAAAAATAAAATAAAATAAAATAAATATCCAAAAGAATATAAAAATATATAATATATTTTCTTTTTTTAATTTTAAGATATTTTTCATTACATTTATTTTTCTGAAAAATAAATGTGAGCTGGCACCTGCTCAAACACAGGCTGAATCCGTCCAAATCACAGATCATGCCAGACAACTCGAAGTTGGATAATAACTTGAAGAGTATTTTAAAGATTACCCCAAGAAGTATTCATGTGTAACTTCAAAGAGCTTGCAAAGTCTAGCCGATCCAATTATTCAACTTAACTTGGCACATCCCATCCATCTGACCTATCCCCTCTGAGTTTTTCACCCGGGGCTATGGTGCAACGATAAAGGCGTACAGTTATATCCTGAGCACCCACGGTTCGATTCCCAGCTACGGCATATTTACAGGAATTTTTCCTCCAAATGGGAATTGCAACTAAGGGACGCTGGGCTTCTGTGCTGCCCGCCGCGAGTGCTTCCCGATTTACCCTGGTGGTCGGTAGGAAACTTCCGTGAGGCTGGATCGGCCACCCCCAGGGATAGTCAATAAGAGGCTAACTGGGTTTATCATTTTTTTTTTCTGAGTTTTTCAATCCACCCACCGCAACAGCCGCCCAATTCATCCAACTAAATAGTCTATCATTTCGACACAACTTTGCTTGACCCACTCATTTCTCAACCCCTCTAGCCTAGCTAAGAAGCAAATAGTTTCTGTCAAAACGTATCACAAGCAAGTTAGAATACATTCATAGATCATAATATTCCACGAGTCACATTAATACAAAATAGCTCTTGCATAGGAATATAGGTTTTGCAAACACAATCACATGTAAATCGTGGTTTGTTTCAAGCATCATAATGCTGCCAGCAGCCGAAACTAGTAACGAACCGAAGACCCATAAGCTAATAGTCTGTTTAAAGCAATACATGCATCACTGTTAATCATTCTTCCTCTTCGGCTTCCTCGAGCCAGTTCACAAATGGCTCCAGAGCTTTCACAAAAGTTTGCCTGCAAAAATTGTAAGGCCATCCAAAGAATGATACAAAATGGTTTGCAAGGCGATAATAGTGCATAAAAAAAAGCAGAATTACTATATTACAATTTAGTTGTGCTGAACACTTGTACTGAACATTGGCATTTGGCAGTGGGAGAAATTTTACTTGGATTCATATCCGCATTGGGCATTCATACATAGGTAGATTTCAGTAATAGCAACAAGCTATGGCCTTGCTACTTGGACAAAAGGTGAATGGGAGATAAGAAGATACAGAGATCCGACATATTCCAAACTTGGGAAGAAAGTTGTGGAAGAGATTTACAATTTAATTGACAAATACACCATTTTGATTGCAAATATATATAATTTATCATTAGAGAACATATACAGTCCCTTTCCACCCACAACAACTGATGTCAGTAGTTTCTCTTATAGATGCGCTCAAGGGCCCTCTCCTCTACAACCTCTTCCCCATCGATACTAACTCTTCTCCAACTGACCCACCAGATCACTGTCCTTTCCAACCTCTTCCCATCCAATGACTTCTTCTCAGACTAACCCACCCCAAGCACCGCCTTTTTTTCCAGCAACACGCTTGACTTTCGGCTTCTCCTCTTCAACCTCTTTCCCACCCATGGCAAAATAGTCTTTAGACAAATTTGAGTCTTCAATCTCTTTCCCAGCCATGGCAAAATAGTTTTTAAGACAATTTTGAAGGATTTACATCCTCTTCCCAATTAAACCAAATTTAATATTAAAATCTCTATCTTTCCCATTCTTTCTTTCCTTGTAGACGACATGAAAGAAAGAAAGAAAGAAAACTTTCCTAATTATTTATGCTCTCTGTCTCTATCTTGTTAGCTTTCTATTTTCTCTAGTAGATGAAAGAAAAGAGGAAGTCAAGATAAGGGGAAGAGAAGCAGCAGGATAAGTATAAAAGCATTGAAAAGGGTATTATGAAAAAAAAAACTCCCCATTTCTATGTTCATAAATAACCAAAATCTTTATCAAAATCTCCTAGTTTTGATCATGCCAAATAAACTAGATTAAGATTTTTAATATTAATTTTAATTTCTCATCTCTCATTTACCATCTCTGTTGTTTTCTCAGTCACCACCTTATTTTTTTCTTCTTCCATACTAAATAGACCTGAATGACATCTGCCAAAGAACCCACCTCACATCGACTCACACAAGCAGCATTTACACCCAAACAAAATGAATGGGAAGAGAGGTTAGAGATGCACCTGCCCTTTGGGTTTGCACCCCTCCGGAACCAAAGAAGAATTGTATCTTCAGCAAGCACATCCTGGTCGTAAAGGGACCTTATAATTTCTGGAAATAACTTCATCAGTTTGGCATCCTCGTAGCACTGGATCTGAACTTTGTACATCAGTTCCAATTCCAGCTTGCCACTAGTACAAAAAGCATTCAGAAGTCCTGACCAAGTCTTCACCTGATGAAGAAACAAACCCAAAGAGTTATCACTAGCTTGTTAACACATGAAATCAATACCTACCAGGAAAAAAAATATGAAAGCCTAGAGCAAACAACACTACTTAAATACTAAGCATAAAGAAATGACACCATGAAATAAATCAATAACTTCATCGTCTCCTTGAGAAAAAGTTTCAAAGACCTAGGCACGAGCTAAAATAGGATTTTTCAAGGTGGCATGATTTTGACTCTGATTTAATGATTCAATAGATAGATTGGTCACCATGCTAAGTGATGAATTAATGTTAGGTTCTGTAGCATTGTTTATCCTTCAAGACCTTATTTAGCCTAACTGCACGGCCAAATGTATGATGAATTAACGTCGATATATAATGCATCATACTATTTTCAAGTAGCTGTATGGAAACCCACATGCAATGAAGAATGAAGAACAAACTTAACTAAGATATATATCACTTGCATATTGATATTCAAATAATTAACATAGGCGTCAGAAATTATAGCCATGAAATCAAAGGGATTTAGCAAATGATTTTTGAGGGTTAATATCATTTTAATTTTTAACATGGTATCAGTGTGCCAACCTTATGCGTGCATTTAACAAATGCTATCCCTAGCCATCTCTTCCATTGTCTTCCTATCATAGTATGTACAATATCTCCCAACCACCAACTGTTCATACAATCCATACCATTTGTATGGTGAAATTCAAAAGAGCAAAAAAAAAGACTCAATTCCCCCACAACATCTAACGTCACCTCTCATTAAAATTCCACTAACTCTAACCGTTAGACAACACTAAAATCCTCATTTACGGACATAAACTCAATGGAAACAATCATCTCCAATGGTCCCGATCAATGATGTTGTTCATATGTGGCAAAAAAAACAACAATTATTTATCTGAAAAACCAGCTCCACCAAAGGCAGACGACCAGAAATTCCAAGTTAGAAATCAAAATGCCATGTCATGGTTAATTAATTCCACGAACCACGAAACAGGAGAAAAGTCTCCTATATAAGACAATGAGAGATCTGGGAAGCTGCTTATTCAAATAAGGAGTTCAAAGTTGTTCGAAATAGATAGTGATTGAGACCAGAGCAGTGAAAATTTCAAAAGAATGTGTTCTTTTAGTGTCTCAATTAAACTGGAATTTACTATCAAGCAGACTCACTCGCAATTACAATTGTCACTAAACTTTTTCTAAATTCTTGTGAAGTTTAGGTTTTACTTAGATTCAGGAACGATGATTGGCAATGACGAAGGGTGATCAAAAGCTCTATCTACTTGAGGCAAATGATTATCCTAAAAGGAAAGGTCATAATACCAATTAGTTAGTCCAAATCCAATTTCTATTTATCTGAAAGAGGACAATGCTATGTTATGACACACTATACAACTGACATCCTAATTTTATATATCTCAAGAACCGTTTTTTATCTCTTTCAGTAATAAAATTCCGAGTGAGTTTTAATGTGAAATTTGTAAACTTGCAAAACATAAAATTCTTATTCTAACCTACCACCTTATAAAAAATACAAATTTTTTCATTAATCCATAATGATGTGTGAGTGCTATCTAGGATTAAACATATTACGGGATCTTATTGGTCCATAACATGATTACACTAGAAAAATCATATGTAAATCAAATATTTTAAAAATTCAATACCATAATTTAAACTCAATACCGAGCCAAAATAAAATTTTGAAAGCCCAAAATGTAAAAGAATATTTTGCATCCATTATTAGTGATTACCTAATTAGTCAAGGATTATTCATTTAAGCTTTTATTTTAACACACCTTAACAAAATGGTAAAGCAAACACAATCAATAGATACCCTTTTCAAGTCCTAGAATTCCAAACCCACCAATGTCAATTCTTCTTAGGACAACCAACCACACATCCCATATCCTCCATCCCTATCAAGTTGTTTAGTTGCTCCACTTTTGTCCATATCCATAGCCAAAACCGGCATAGAGCATTAAGTGTATATTCTTGGATTTCTTCTCATCCAAAAGGGTACAAATGTTATTCTCTAGTTACAAGAAAATTCTACTAGTGCAAAGATGTTACATTTTTTTTTAACTTCGGCCATATTATCCCAAATCTGACATTCACGGGAAGAATAGTTTCACACAAACAGGTGAAACGTACCAAAAAAGCTATCTCTGGCCATAAAGCTAGACTGGTTACTTCATCAATTACATGTCAAGAATGTTATTCACAATGGATATTTGTCACATGAGGTTTACATAAGCATCCCTCTTCGATTCGAGTAGCAAGTCACAACAACAAAGTTTGTTTGAAATGATCATCATACAGGCTCAAACAATTCTCAGGAGCTTGGTTTGATAGAGTTATTAAGTAATCAAGTAACATGATTATCTATGATGTCAAGTGCATCACACCCTCTTTGTTAAATGTTCGCCTCAAGGGAAAACTACCATCATTTTTTTTGTGCCAGCTCTTGCAAAACTGCCACCATTATTGTATAAATAGATAATGTTCACCTCAAGGGAAAATTGCCATCGTTATTGTATACATGGATGACATTCAAGAGTCTACTAGCTAAAGAATTCAAAATCAAAGGTTTCGAAAGCCTAGTATTTTCCTAGAATGGAAATAGCTTGGTCAAAGGTATCTCTCTCTCAACAAAAATATGTTCTAGACCTTCTAAAAGATCATGGAATGCTCGTATGCAAGCTAGACTCAACAATCAAACTATGAACAATAGAGGATTATGCACTAGTAAATGCAAATGCCATACACTTGTGGGCAGACTCATATACTTATCACATTCAAGACGAAACATGGCTACTCGGTTAATAGAGTCAAGTAATGAACAATCCAAATGAAGAGTATACGTTTTGATCGAATGAACGTTGATTCTACACATATGTATGGAGAAATTTAGTTACCTGGCATAGCAAGAATTAATCTTTTGTGCCAAGAACTAGTGCAAATGCCAAATTTTTAGCAATGTGGCTACAAAGACTCTTAAAGTAGTTAATGATCCTATGACGATGTTCTACGATGATCAATCAGCAACTATCAGCATTCCAAAGAACCCAGTGAATCAACATGGTGGAACATAACACGTGAAGGTTGATCGCCACTTCATAAAATAAGAGATAGAAGAAGGAATAATCAACTTTGAAGATTAAGCTTAATCAACATCTATCTACAACCCAGCTCGAGGGGAATGTAGAATATATTCCTATTTTAATTGTTCTTTTTTAAGGAGATTTGAAAATTTTTCTTTCCTTATTTTCTAAATGTTGTATCATGTACTATACAATATGATTTTTAAAAGTTAATATAGCTTTAGTTTCAAACAGTAAAGATGATGAAAGCTCATAAATAAATAACACAAAAAACACTACCTGACGAAGTATAGAATTTGCATTCTGCTGCTGGTTTTTACCAGACCATTGAAAAGTATCCATTAGCATATCCCACAAAATGCGTACAACTTCAACATCAGGCAATTTAGCGTCCTTTACATGCTGTTTTGCAGTTTGTATGACATCAGAGATATCTGTTTCTTCTGCGATCTGGGTTGTTAGTGTTGTTTTCATTTCCTTAAGTTTCACTTCAAATATTTTCTTCTCATTATACTCGACAAGAGCTAACAATCCTTCTTTACTGTAGAAGTTACAACAGAGGGAGAAAGTCAACAATTTTATAGGTGAAGAAAGATAAAATGTTGAAAGTTGTTTGATAAAGTTTCAACATTAATGGCATGCCCTTGTGCTGGAGCATAATACTTATACTAGTATGATAGTGGCCATGCTATGCCCCTACTATATTAAATTTTGTCGACAGACTTATCTGTAAAACATTAAGCTTTTTCATGTGAAAAAATAAGAAAATTCCAAATGTCCTTGTAGATAGTGCAGTGACCCAATTTTTTAGAACCCTAAACACATGTAAAGTTACTCAAAAATATATCACACACAAAAAATGCTAAAAGATTAGTGTAACATATTGAATGCCATAATAGAGATGTTGAGGAAAAAACACTCACGTGAAATGCTCAGAAAAGCATTCAGTAGAGCGCTTGGCAGTGGGAAAACAATCAAGCAGTTTGTCCTCCATTTTACCTCGCTTCAAAAGCAGCATGAGATCATCCAAACTGTTTTCTACCAAGTATTCCTTGAAGAAAACAGTAACAAAGGAGAGTACTAGCCCCTTGGCAACGAGATTATCCTTGAGCAATGCTTGGAAGACAGTCTCAGGAGGAAGGCCTGATAATTTCTGAGAGAATGCAAGAGCAGTAAATATGGCAAGCTTCTGTCTTTCATTCTCCTCAAACAGTTCCAAGGACTGAAGGAACTTTTGCATAACATTTTCAAGGTTTTTAATCAAAAAGGGCCTTCGCCGCAAAATTTTCTGAATGTACAGAACCGAAGGCAAGATGGCTTCACGTTTAGGCTGGCAATCTAGAACTGAGTAAGAGTGCCTCTCTCCCTCATCAGGCTTTATTGTACCTGGTTGTGTCCGGCCACCGGTGAAGATAACCTAAAGCAGTATCAAGGAATCAGTTGCAATAGCTTAAAGAAAGACAACAGCACCAGGAATTACATTAAACACATGGCTCACAAAGCATCAATTGTTTAAGTGTAAGGTTAGTAATGAAATTCAAAATCCATTATAGACCACCCAAAATAGATTGAGTAGGATTTTAACCCAAAATAACCCCGAGAAAACTTGACAAAGAAAATAAAAACAGACCTAAATCAGATGAAATCAGTTTGGTTCTGGTTTCATATTCTCTTTTTTCACATCTTTTGGGGCTATAAAGCATTATACATAATATAATACAACTATGAATTTAATAACCAACATTTTTATATATTATATCAGCATGTATACTAAATAATAAAAAGTCAGCTAAAAGTTGGTTGATTTTTTTTAAAAAAAAAGCATTCGCCAACTGGGAACCCAAACTTCCAAGAAAACCAGATGTTTTGGGTTGGATTTCCAGCTTAGTCAAAGGTGACAAAGTTCAAATTGTAGGTAAAAAACAAAAATAAATAATAAATAGAAAAGGTCAGTGCATTTTAAAATATTCCCGCTATGGAAACATGCATGCATGTACTAAGAGATTGTATCCATGCAAGAATAACGTGTGAAGGAGTTCCACCGAGGAAAGAAGACAACTTCAGGCTCAGATGCAAGGGAAAAGGCCCCAAATCCACTTAGAGGTGAAGAATGGAGCCTCGTGTTTGAAAAGGTCTGCAAGAAACTGTGGAACTGGTGCAAGAGTAGCTATTTAGAGAAGGATTTGCAGAAATTCACTATTCCAGATTTTGCAGTTTTAAACTTGGTCGATGAATTCCAAACAAGATATTTGGAGAACATGAGGGGGATGAAAAACAGAAATACTACCAAATGGAGACCTTCAGTTATGAACTGGCATAATAAGATGTTGATGCTGCTCTAAACCCTCGTTTACTAAAACCTGGGGTGGAGGCTTAATTAGAGATGTGGAAAGTGAGTGTAATGGAGGCAACATCCACACAAACCCTACAACTCGCCCAATGAAAGTGGACCTCAATAATATTGAGTTAGGACTGGAAGCCACAATAAATTTGGGATTTAGGAAGCTCGAGGTCTAGACAGATTGCGAAGAATGTTTCTTAGTTCTTAAGATCCAGATATTAGTGTATGCTGGCAAGAAGAACCAATGCTTATGTTGATGAGCTGTTGGATTGGAAGACAATTCTTATATACTGCACAAGGGAGAAGAATGTTCATGTTGATCAGTTAGCAAGGAAGCTTTGTAAACTGTGTTTGCTATGGAAGTTTTATTAACATTCCAGACAGAATAAGGAGTAGCTTTGACTATATGAACAAATAGGTTAGTTCTATGACGTCCTTTTCATAAAAAAGGCATTTATAGTTGTTGCAATCTATTACTACTAAACATGCAAAAGATTAGGTGATAAACCAACCGAAACAAGATGACATGTAGACCAAGTCATGAAACAGGACAGAAACAAGATGACGTGTAGACCAAGTCATGAAACAGGACAGAAACAAGAGGGAAACATTTTAGTTAAAGGAAAATAGTCATTAATTACCTCAAAAAAGGTGTCACCATATCTTGAGAAGTTAAGTTCTGAAGATTCAATATTCTTCACAATAAGTTCCTGACAAGAGAAGAATTCCAAGTAATCTATAGATGTGCAAGAATAGACGAAATCTATAAGTAAAAAATTAGACAAGCAAAAAAAAAAAAAAAGATGATTCTCACTACATTTTGTATAGTTATAAAGTTACAAATACTACAACAACAACAATGAAGTCTTATTTCACTAGGTGAGGTCGGCTATATGGATCATTTATGTCATTGAGAACATAAACACCATATTGAATAAATTTTATCTTGTTTTATTGTTGCCAACCAAGTCATTTTTGGTCTTTACTCTACCTCATTTGATATGCGTGTTTGTCATAGTTTCACATCGCCTAACTAGAACATTTATTGGTCGTCTAAGTACATGTCTGTATCGTCTTAAACGCGTTCTCTCAGAGTTTTCCTTCAACTCTAACTATCTACACATCCACTTTAACATCCTCATCTTTGCAACTCTCATCTTTTACTAATGTGCTCGAGTCATAACCCATCATTCAACTCCATATAACATAGCAGGTTTAACTGTGGTTTTATATAACTTTCCTTTAAGTTTTAAAGGTAATTTATGATGACAAAAAACATCCAACACTCTCTTCTATTTCAACCATCCTACTTATATTCTACGTAAAAGATCTCTCTCAATCCCTCAATTATTTTACAAAAAAATGTTCCTAAATATCTAAGGCTCTCAATTCAAGACAACTTGTCATCTCTTATCTTAACAATTGTCGCATTACGTCTAATATCGCTAAACTTAAATTCCATATATTCTATCTTTATTCTACTATGCCTAAAACCTTTCTCGTTTCCCACCAAAATTCTAATTTAACATGTACTCCTTCACGTGTTTCATCATCTGAAAACAACATACATCAATTAATATAAGTCTATCTTTATTAGAAATACTTCAGTTTTACTCCACCTGAAGTCTTTACTCTTGCTCTCGATATTTTTCAATTAGTTGTAGCTTCTATTGTTTTCAGGAATGAACCCAAATTGATTTTCAATCACCGTGGTCTCCTTCCTTAATATTTTTTCTATTACTTTTTTCCAAAGTTTCATGGTATGACTCATTAGTTTAATATCCCTATAGTTTGCACAATTTTGTATATCTCCCTTATTCTTATATAAGAGAACTAGAGTACTTACCCTCAATTGATCAGGCATTTTTTTCATTTTCAGTATCATGTTAAAAAATTTTGTAGGTCATTCAATACCTTGCTTTCTTAAACACTTTCGTACCTCTATCGGAATATCATCTGACCCAACAACTTTTTTATTGTGCATCCCATTTAATGCTTGTTCTAAAATTTGAATTCTATGATAAAAATTTAAATTTCTATACTCATTTGACCTATTTAAATTACCTAAGTTAGGTTGGTCACCTAAACCTTCATTAAAAAGTTGATGAAAATACCTCTTCCACCGCTCTTTTATTTCTCTATCATTTACTAGTACCCTATTACATTTATCTTTAATACATTTTATTTGGGTAAGATCTCTTGTCTTCTTTTCTCTTACTTTAGCTATTCTATAAATGTCTCTTTCCCTTTCTTTTGTATCCAATTTTTGATATTGTCATTTAAAAGTTTTATTCTTTATTTCATTCACTACTTTCTTAGCCTCTTTCTTGGCTATTGTATATATTTTTTTTAAAGTTTCCTCATTCTTACAAATATATAATTCCTTATAAGTTGTTCGTTCTCTTGTACTCTCTCATTCTACCACTAAGATTTCTTACATAATGGTGCATGCCCCTTTGATTGACCAAGTACACTCTTAGCTACTATTTTCAACTTTGATACCATCTTATCCCATGTCACATTAGAGTCACCATATATTTCACTTAATGTTTGGACTATTACCTTCTTCTTAAATATATTTTGCTTCCCATCCTTTAACTTCCACTACTTAATTTTAATCAACTTTTGGCTATAATTAGGATAATTTAAATAGACTAAGCCTAACAAAATTGTCCCATTATATATATATATATAATACTGAACTATATGGGCACAACGCTATATGGTACCGAAACTATCGTTCCGGTCCGAAACTGAAACACAGCTCGAAATTTAAACCATGGTCTTTTCTGCCGTCTAGCTTTGTTGAAATATTATCATTCATCAAAGTATCTTTTGTGCCTTATATTTTTCTTAAATAGACAGTATACAAGTCTTCCTATTTGCTTCAGTCATCCTAGTTAGCATTCCTAATTTGGACAATTATCCATATTTCTTTCGTTGATCATGTTGATACCCTCTTGAAGTTTGTCACTCTGTCCAAGTCTGAGTTGTCTTGAATAAGCTTAGTTGCGCAAGGCAAATACTTCACACCACTACAGAAGCAACAGTCCATACATATGTCAGGTTAGACATGATCTTCGGGGTTCTCTTGTTCATAATTTCTGCGTCTACTTGCTCTTCTATGTTCCTAGTCCAATCTTACAACTGGACTACATTGTTGTTAATTTCTAAGTAAAAGATTTGAGTCTACTAACCGTACCTGGACATGTTAATTGTTAATGCTAGAGTTTTCATTGTATAAAAAAAAAAGAGAAACATGGAAACTTTTTTCATGCCTAAATGCTGTTTTAGTAATGATGTTTTTAATATAATGAAATTTTAGAAATGAAACTTAACATTTGAAAGAAGTTCCAGACATTGGAATATAATTGTGTGCTAAGTGTAATTGAGGTGCGATCTTTCTTTGAGTTTCATTGTACACATCTGACTCATTAGGAAAGCAATTGTAGATTTTATTGCCCTCATAAGCATATGCTTAATGATTTGATCTTGGAGGAGTTTTATAAGAATTTCCATCTTTGTCCCATCATCTTCTCGCTCATCTTTTTCGTTGGCGCACAAAGATATATATATTTATTTTTTAGATCTTTGAATTTCCTGAAAAAAGGAATCAACCTCTCAAGTAGAGTGCCAATAATTATGTAGACGTTTTAACATCTTCTAGATTAGAAAGTTTGGGTTCCTGTAAGTCCTAGCTATGATTTATGGTTGCATGTTGTCTAGTGATTCTTGGTAATATCTCAAAGGATTCAGGCTCTATTAACTTTATAGATTCATCTTTATATATGAGAATTAAATCTGTAGCTCATGTAGATGTTCATTTATGGATTTTCTTCCATGACTAAGACATTAAACCCACAGGAATGCAACATTGAAGAAGCTTCAGAAGAGGAATCTCTTAAGAGTTCCAAAGAATCAAAAAAGGCAAATGGATTAGATAAACTTTCAAGTTTAGATTTTAAGATAACCAGCAAAGTTGCTTACAAGACGGTGCTTAAAGGTAACCTGAGAATGCATATCTGATTTTTGATACGTTTGCCTCATGTAATACTTGTTTCTTATGCAATTATTATGGGCTGGAGCTTGCAGCGAAAAGTGCATTAATTTTGAGGGCTGAGAGCATGGCTGACAAAGTTGAATGGGTGAATAAGATAATGGATATTTGCAAATCTTCCAAGGAAATTCCTTCTAAAGGCTCATCTGGTCTTCAAGCTAGTACTTCGATTAGACAAAGTCATTCAGATGGTTCACTAGTAAGTCTTGGCTGGTCTATTTCCATATTCAGGAGAGCGTTAGTACCAAAATTAATTGGTTTTTCATGAAAATCTTGGATATATCCAAACCTATCTGATCCCATGTGTTCTTTTGATAAGATTCCCATAAAATTGTTTAACAAGCCTGGAAAACCACTTTCAGGGACAAAAGTCTGTTTTACCCCAACGCTATTATAACCACTTCTCTTTTCCATTTTGTTGCCTTTACTCACATGCTTTCATGTACGCATGGAGCCATGTACGCTATTTGCCCATGTTTGTGGATAACCACTCGATGTTGTTGCTGATCACAGACCCATAAATATTTACAAACCAAAAAATGCCACTTATATGATGCTTTTGAGTTTGATCTTTGATGCCATTGTAATTTTCTTACGATAATTTGGATATGTAGGACACTATGGCTAGAAAACCAGCTGATCCAGACGAAGAACTTAGATGGATGTCACAAGAGGTCCGAGGTTATGTCGAGGCTGTTTTGAATAGTCTTGCTGCCAATGTTCCAAAGGTAAGTGACTTTTTGTTAGGAGTTAGATTAAATATTAACAAATCCTTTTAACATGCCTCTCATTTTGCTAATCAGGCAGTTGTGCTTTGCCAAGTGGAGAAAGCTAAGGAAGACATGCTCAACCAGCTATATAGCTCCATAAGGTTGGATGGATGTTTTCTTTTTACATGTAGAAATTTGCACAGATATAGGAAACAAAATAATTTCCTTTTTAGTAAACACAATGCACACTACGCGTCCACGATTGTTAATAGTTAATACATATTCAAAATCCACTGTTTTGTTAATTCTACATTAGAATTAATAACTATCACACTAGCTTCCGGTTATTGATCTGATTGCTTGGAGTTGTCTAGTCGTCAGGAGATTCCACTTATCAGTACTTAAGAATTAGCAACTATCACCTGCCTTTTATTGCTTGGGATACAATATAATAAGTAATTGATAATTCATTTTCAAGATTTTTTTCTGTTTAAAAATTTCAACTCGCAGAAAAGCATATATTTGTTCAGCTCATCAATGTGCAAGTTCAATATTTAGTATCATTCTTTTCTGCCTATTCCTTATAGTGCTCAAAGCATAGCAAGGATTGAAGAACTACTACTAGAGGACCAAAACGTTAAACGCCGAAGAGAGAAATTCCAAAAGCAGCAGTCTCTGCTTTCGAAGATTACAAGCCAGCTTAGCGTTCATGATAGCCGAGCATCGGCAGCTAGCTGGGCTAATGGTGACACTGAAATAGGTATTCTTTTTTGTCAGCAATCTTACTCTGAGTTATTGTCTTTCAATGTGTAAAATTTTGCTCACAGTTCTGGCTTTACCTTAAAGAGTGCGTTTGTAAATTCTCTTTTTAAGTGACATAGACTTGCAATTCTTGTTAACTTGTGAAGATCATTCATGTGCAGAAAGCAGCCCGAGGAGAAATGCTGATGACTGGAGGTCGGCATTTGATGTCGGTGCCAAAGGGCCAGTGCATGACTCGTTCAGGGGGTCACCCAGATCAAAAAGTGCTGATAGCCGTGGTAGTTTCCGGTCCAGTGACTCACCACAGAATGGTGACTCAGGTCTGAACTCCAGTAACCGGCGAATGCCAAGCAGGCTACCTCCGGCGCCGCCTCAGGGCAGCTCTTCAGCCAACAGATTCCTCTAGGCCACAACTCCATGATCATGGAGTCAGCTGAGCCAGCACATATCCACTTAGTCGGTAAATCTATTCTTTTTTAGTAGTCTTCCATCGAAAGTCGAGTGTATTTTATTGACAGAGTACAAAGTATTTGATGATCATGCATTCTTTTACATGTGGAATGGTAAATGAGTCCAGCTGAATCAAGTTTTATATTACTCAAGTTAAGTTTATTCGATAAATAATTCAGCTGAGTTTAAAATGAATTGAGTTATTGAAATGCCTGTTTAAATTTGATTTAGTTTTTTTATTAGTGTTAGCTCGTTCATTTATATATATGTTATCAAATTTTTAATTTGTTTACATAATTAAGCTTTTTTATTTGTTAATGAGCTTGATTTTAATAGTTTATTTATTTAAAAATTTTATTAATAAATATAATTTTTAAAAATTTATTCATCTACATGAGCTCACTATGCATATTTAAGGTGCAGTACTGCGGTGTATGTTGTTTACAGATGATATTGTTTTGATAGATGAAATACGTTAATAAGTAAATGCTAAATTATAATTTAGTAGGAGATACTAGAAAAGAAAGGTTTTAGGATAGAATATATGTGATTCTGTATGGAAGCTGAGAAGGTGTAGCTGTCGGTGACTTGGCTCGAATGTTGACTGAGTCATCATAATTCAGAGGAAAGAGGGGTGAGTTGTCCTCTGAGTTGACCAAGTCATCCAAAGGTCTTTGGTCAATGTTCTCTAGAAGTAGCGATGAGCTGGTCCGATTCTGGCACTCCAATGCTCGGAGCGGGTCTCTAAAAATATGTAGTAAAAAGTTAAATAAATAATGTATACTGAAATACAGTAAACACTAAATATGAGAAACATACCCTGACCTAGGGGATACCCTTGGGTAGACCAGCAAGCTGGTCGTGTCGCTGATCGAGCCGTCGAGATCTGGGGGATGGCAGCATGGGGCCGGATGTGGCATAGATTCGGACGGTGATTCATAGCAGGGATACCGCAGCGACATGTAGGCCAGTAT
>JBBPFP010000032.1:59072-72844 GCA_037974795.1 Kaempferia galanga
AATGTGGAGGCTCGACGACGGGGACGACGAGGCGGCGTAGAAAGAGTCGAGGATGGCGGCGTTGGCCGCGACGTGCCCGAAGGGCGACCAGGGGCTGAGCTCCTGGAACCGGAGCGCCGTGCGGCGCGTGCACTCGAAGGAGGCGCGGTTGCGGAGCGAGGCGTCGGCGAGGGCGCCGAGGGTGCGCCGCCCGGCGCAGGTGGCGCGCGCGAACAGCCCCTGTAGGAAGAAAGCGGCGAGCTTCTGCTCGTCATCCCCGTACAGCGACGCCAGCTCGTTCAGCGTCCACATGAGCCGGCGAGCCCGGCGCCCGTCGCGCGCGTCCATCGCCCGTGCGCACTCCAGCAGCAGCGCCGCCGCCCACGACGACGACAGGTCGAGATCTCCGACGGACGCCTCGGGGAGAGGGAGCGGCAGGGAGGAGCCGGCGCAGGGGAGGTTGCCTTCCGATCCATCCATTGCCCCAGACAAAATCTTATCCGCCGGCCGGCGCATTCTTCTTCTAATCGGCGAGGCCTGGAGCGGCAGCACAGTGCAAGCTCAACAGCCTCGCCATGGCCATTCCACTAAACCTACACCCTCTATGTATATATATATATATAAAATTGATGGGCTTTCTTTCTGTTCATCCAAAATGTTTTCACCTGAATATAATTTCTATATATTAATGAACTAAGCTAGTCATAAATGGAGTATAACTAAGTTCTAATCTGACTTATTAATTCTTAATTTGAGTTTGTTTAACTGTTTACAATTTTTATAATTTTAAAGTTTATTTAGTTGAGTTGTAAGTTTGATATGATAATTGTTTTTTTTAATTTGAGAGCTTGTTTATTTATTTACATACAAGTTTAATAGGATTTTTATTGATTAACATAGATCACAAATTTTATTAGTACATATTATTCATAAATAATTCATAATCTCTATTCAGGTATATTAACAAATGTATTAAACCTAAATAATTAACTATTGGGAGGGAGTAAATTAGAAAACCAAAGACAGCCATCACTTGCAAACCTGTCATGTGATAATCAACTCGGCTATATCCTAGAGGCTACTACTTACCATCCTAATTGACTGTCTGGTGCAACTAGCTATATTATATGATGACTGTGTAGTGTTGTTTTAGTTGTAAGCATTGAGTTAAAAGGACCATTCAAGCTGATTAGTTGATATTGTCAGCTATCTTAAGGTTCCTCTCGTATGTTTAAGGAAGATATTAGTTTATGGTAAAGGTTAGGCAATTGACATAAAAGACACCACATGCAATTATAATAATCAACCTGCTTTTTTTTTTTTTTTTTTTTTGTTATGGTCTGAACTCTGAAGCCCATCATGGGCCATGCATGCAAAAGACTAGAGAGGCACATACCTTACTCAAGGAAGTACTCCTCCGAAGATGGGAATGTGACTCCACGAAAATGGCACTTCCCCTCAGAACCTTTTTCACCCTCCTTTTTCCCACTTCCGGCCAGGCCCTACATCGTCAGACAGGAGGCCTCTTAGGAGAACAACACATGAAAGAAGGGGAAGGGAAAGAGAGAAAAGGCAAGGATCTCTATACCTGTACATGTTGGAATTTAGCAGAAAGACTAAGTTTTAGCTTTTTGTGAGTGGGAGAGGCAGTGCAGTGGGGGAGGAATCTTTTTTTTGCGGTGGGTGCGTCGCGCTGTTACTCCAGAGCTGAAAAAATAGATTGCGTACCTTCTTGATGGGTCCTGCTTCAGATCTGCCTTTATTTGATGCTTCTGCCCAGCAGACGAGAGAAGGGAAACTCCTGCTTAATTAATTGTACTGTCTTTATAACTTCTCTCAAAATCAAGGCCAATAAATATATATGATGGAGTAGGAGAGTTGCAGGCAGATTGATCTTCTTTTTGAACTCTGAGGAAGAAGTGGAGCAGTGCCTTTTGCCTGTGCTTTGATTTGAGGAAGGTAGGCCAATTATATGTATGTGCAATAATTAATAGAAAAGATACTAAGAACTTTTGGCTAAATGTATACATATACTAAAAAAAAAATATCTAACATTCAATGGGGGCATCTCACAAGCATCAAGTCATTATTTTTGTTATCTTGCCACAAGAATTCATCATATGAACTTAGCAATCTTAGAAACAATAATAATAATAATAAAAAAATCAGAGGGATACATATCTTATAAGTCAACTACATTCAAATAGATGAACTAAGGGGAATGTCTATCTATCTCCATGATTAATTGAGAGGAGATTAGACACCTGAATTAAAATACTCACATTTTGATAAGGGGGATTATGGAAGATTAAAGGGAGCTCTGACCAAAGCAGAAAAGACTCGTATCTTTCTAAGGTAAAAGAAAGACCGACCACGCACCACATGAGACACAAGAAAAAGAAGGGCAAAAAAAAAAAAGAAAGACTTGGTACATTTTGAAATAAGAGGAGAGAGTAAGATCTCATGCCTTAGAGAATAAGAAAGACTCAAAGTAGGAGGGAAAGCCTCATGTGTTGTAAAAGAAAGACAGCACATCTTTTGAGATAGGAGGGGCCTCATTCAGAGTAAAAGGGAGAAAACTCTCTCTTGCTACAAGTTAAAGAAGGAAAGACCTCATATCTGCCTTTCAAGTAAGCAAAAAAGTAAGACCTCATAGCTCACAAGCTAAAAGGAAAAAAGGAAGTACTACCTCATGTCTTCCGAGATTGAGGGTAAATGGATGATCTGAGGTAATTATAAGAGGCAAGAGAGTAGTCTCACACCTTCCCATCAAATACGCTTCCAAACCATGCCTCCAAATATTTATTAACAGACAGATAATACCTGTTTCTGATGATGACACCACTTGACTTGGGTAAGCAGGTTTCCTTCCATGCTCTTGGAGCAGTCTCTTATTTCCCTGGCTTGAGCATAAGATTACCCGCATTAGAATGCATGATTTGAGATTCACCATCTTGAGGCAAGTCATCTTAGCTCATCCAAATATGATTTTCTAGCAAATTGCAGAGGTGCAGCAGAACTTCATGCATATCGAGAACAAAATTTATATTAAGGCATCAAATGTGTAAAGAACAAAACTTACATGGAAGCAGCTTGAACAAGAGATTGTCACAAGTAGTTTCCTTTCAAGTTTGTTTTGTTGCCTGCACTGTGTAGGTAAGTAAGCACTTGCAATCTTAGAATCAACGCCACATCAATGGAAGTTGATGTGTGATGTCTAAGAAGGAATTGGAAGGATGAATATATAACAATGTTTTTTTTTCTTTTTCAGATCACAACTTGTTTATTAAGAAACAAATTGGAGAGAGGAAAATCAAAAGTAATTCCTCATCCATGTCTTGTTTACAATGATCATCAAACAGACAAATCGGATACCACTATTTAATCAGCCTATAAACAAGGTCATCCAAATCAATTCAACAATATATTTTTTTTGTTTTCATTTGGTCATAATGCCCACGGTCAACTATCATGGGCCCTCTTGTCAACTGACCCTTTAATTTCCTTAGAAATCTTAATAGGTACATTAACACTGCTGCCAATGGCAACCTCATTTCCATCTAATTGTGCAGATGAACTCATTCCTTCTTCGATGGGGAGTGTAAGCTTTGACCCTTCAAGAGCCACCCCTAGGACAATGTTATCTTCGAAGACTGGCTTGGGAGCTTGCAGTTTTTTACTCTGCACCTTTTCTACTTCATTTTTTGTATCAACTCGCTCACCTACAGCCACAGATGCTGAAGGCTTTTGGCTATCAACTCTTGGAGCTGACTCTTCCGTATCTGGGTTGCAAAGCTGTGATGTGGATGAAAAATTGGATGAGGGTGTATCTGCTATGCCAGTTTTCATGTTTTTTGGCAAAGTATCTCCAGAATCTGCCTTGCTCTGGAGCCTGGATGAGTTTCCGCCACCAGTAGATGGAGCTGACTTGGTCTCTATTGTAGCAGCAGTCTTATTGGTTTGATCTTGGTTTGCACGAGGTTTGGACTTGTCTTCACTGTTCAGTCTTGATTGAGAATCAATCAAAAAAAATGAGTGACGGGATGAGGCAGGATGTCTAAAAGCACTGTCTGCAAAGGGAATGTTTTCAGCATCTGTATCATTGTATATTTTCTGGACGGTACGAATAGGAGTTGCGAGTCTAGCTCTGTGATGGCTGATGACTCTGAGGAGGTCTAACATAACACTTTCCTGTTAATTTCAATTTCCAACACTTTCAATGAGTTATGAGAGCATATAACAAATAGTCCATGAACAATAAAACCAGTACAATGAGTCAAAATAACAGCTACAATAACCAGACATCCCAAAAGGTAAAGGAAAACATGAACCACGGTGGGAAGATGAAATGTCTGTGGATTGCTAAAATGACAATTGCTTGTACATACAAACATGTTACACGTGGGCTTAATGAACCCCAAAAAAATATCCGAACCTAGTTGTGAGCATTTAGCCACATCAATCAGGGTCTTTAAAATTGTATCCAGTCATTCATTGTTCCTCTTAAAATGAAGGCTCCAGCAGACAATTGTTTAATTCAAAGTTTAAAGTCTCAATTCAACCCAATTCAGAGTTTCAGCCTGAGACTGTTCTGGAACAATATTGTTTCTATCAGGTTGGCCACTCCCTAGGGGGGAGGGGAAAGGTGAAACTCACAACCAATACCCAACACTCACGATGTAGGCTTGGTGGCGGAGGAAGACTCGTGACATACAAAGGTATCAGGAGTGGATGACGAAAACAGAGCTCCCAATCAAAATTCTCAATGCTCAAGACAAAGGCTTCGAAAATAGAGGAAGAAGATTCACGGATGTACCTAAGGTATTGAGAGGAGATGAAGAACAAAGGCAGAGTTCACAGTTGGCACCTGAAACTCACAATTAAGGCTCGGCGGTGGAAGAAGACTAAAACAATGTGCCTTCGGCCAAAATTACTATTTGCTCATGGAGCTCCTAGCATACATTATTCATGAAAGAAAGGTAAATGCTTAGCTGTTTTCAACAGCAGTCCCAGATAAAATGCAGGGTATAGGTGCCATGGGCATCACTGTGAATCGTACTAGG
This sequence comes from Kaempferia galanga, assembly GCA_037974795.1. Lineage (NCBI taxonomy): Eukaryota > Viridiplantae > Streptophyta > Magnoliopsida > Zingiberales > Zingiberaceae > Kaempferia > Kaempferia galanga. Next base: position 64,115 of record JBBPFP010000032.1, read on the forward strand.
GCCTATACGATAATTAAGCATTGCCCGCGGCCTGAATATCACATTATTTTGGCAATTGTTCTAGGAAGAAGGTAAGGTGCATGTCTATCTTGTCTTCCAAACCAATGCTAGGCTTTTTCGTTCTCCAATGCGTAAGTATCACAGATTACTAGCTAAACAAACTTCTTCATGGACCTTTACAAAAGAAATCGCTGTGTAGAATAAGTTCTAAATGTCTAGTTGTCAAGAACAACAAAAGCTTTATAATTATGCACCATATGCTTACTTAAAACATAATTCCAGATCTTGGAAAACAAATGCCTACTAAAATAGAAAAGCCAGCAAAGTGAAATGGGAAATTACTTTATATGCAACATATATAAGCCATTTGACAAGGAGAAATTATAAAAAGAAGAACTGCACAACCAGTGTATAATATCTCACCTTTACACAGTGGTACTGCTCAACGTGTGAGGTCTTGACAAAGCATGATATAAGAATCTGTATCGAAAAAAACGTAATAGATGAATTATAAAACAATATAAAGCACCAGGGAACAAATACAATAGTAATAGAAGTTCAAAGAACCAACAACTTGACAACATTAATATGAATCGAAATCAAGTATGCAATGAAGTAAGAGTAACAAATACCTAATAAGCACGAAGGTATATGGTTATTTTGATATTGGCAAATACACAAATATTTGTGAGAAACAGTGAAGTTGGAGTAAACATACATATTTGAAACTATATATCATGCCATAAAATTTCTATAATCAAAGGCTTGCATTCTCAAACTACATAAACCCAAAATAACTATTTACTCGATAAGTTCAGTGTAAATGCAACAATACAATGCTTTTCAAACATGCCATTGTCCCTAAGCATGGTGATCTCCTCCTCTCTTTTTCTATTCAACGTTTTTACAGCCCCAATAATTATAGTGCTACATTTTGGAAATCGGTCAGTAGGTTCTACCTAAGAATGAGTAAAAACTCACACAACAAAGATGCTTCTAATAAAATGAAAACCGAAACAATAAAAATTAAAGCAGTCTCCAATCAGAAAATGCACAACGTAGATGTTTATATCTAAAAAGGTCATTTATCATGGTGATAAAGTTACAAAATTGAAGTATAAGAATGACAGAATTCCATAATTCTTGCATATTATGTGACCAGGGGCATCATGGCATATGTCAGCCACTTGAAGTTTATCACAAAACCAACTTTCTGAAAGAACATAATAAAGGTTTTAAATTTTTAATTCCACTCTGTAAAAGCTAGTATCTAACTAGCAAGTATCCATGGATTGAAACCACTGTATGTCAGCTCTTTGTTAAACTCTGATCAAGGTTTAAAGACCACCACAGCTATCCAAAATTAAATAGAATTTTGAGTTATGTAAATCAAGCAATTGCACAAACTTGTAGAGGAGTTCATTAGAACCCAACTATGAACTGAAGGTCTCTCCATGATGACTGAAAACTCTATAAGTCAGATATTTCCAACATGTCCATTTTCATAGAAATTCTAGATCCAGTAGAACATGCACCTGGATATTCCATTTGCAAACCAAACTCAATTTCAGGTTCATCCTAAACTCGTTTTAAAAAAAATTCTGGGTCTTTGTTACTCAGATAAACTCAAGAATAAACAATTTTTTTGAATATATATACATATTAGAGGAGGAATTCTGGTTCCTTAAATTTGATAGAAATCCTGAGGTATTGAACTGTTCAGAAGTATGCGTTGAAGAATTTTTTTAAAAAAAATAATTGTAGTTGGAGGCAGTTTACCATAAGAGCTTGATTTTCTGGGTCGATAATATCCAGAAATACTCTTCGATGCAATCTCTGCTGTTCTATTTGAGGATTTTTTGCTAAAACTTTTCGCATGTCTGCTATAATGTTCTGCAGCAAAATATGAGAATAAAAACTAAAAACAATAAGGTAGATGATCAAATAAATAAGAAATCATACTTTAATTAAGAAGATGGATAAATTTTTAACTCACGCCAATTTTATCAACATCCAAATGACTGATGGCAATGTGGGTCTTAATACGCCAATGTGTCTTCTGGCTGAGGTTTCTCACAACATTAACAGTGAATTTATGATTAGGAATATGAACTGCTTCACGATCTTCACCTCTTATGATAGTTGGAGACCACCAGCCAACATGCTGTCATTGTTCTTACCAATATTAGATAGCAACTATCCAACACAAGCTTACCGACATCAAATTTCACTGTTATATATAGCATAAGAATAAATCATTTCACATATGCAGTAAGGCTAATAGTCTAAATTTTCTCCTGAATAATTATGTAAAAAGTTGTTTGGAAGGTTAGAACAACAATCTGTACTATTAACCAACCTCTACAATACCAGAAACATCATAGCCCTCAATCTTAGTCTGAATCCATTGACTGACAACAAAAGGCCGAGTTGCATGTATCATAACACTTGAAAGAAAATTTGTAAATATCTGTGGAAAAAATATTAACAATAATATAATCAGTGACTTATACTATAACAATTATGGTTCACAAATTGTCAAGAGATAGATGAGACTTGTAAAGGCCTTGCTAAAACAATCAATTTTAGCATTACCTCACGACCAGCAAGAGTCAGTAGAACTGTACCAAGACCACCAGCAGTGACCCATTTGTGGGTAGAAAATCCCAGCAGCTCCATAAACAAAGAAACAGCAGCAACCCATACTGCTGTATATACAGCCCTTCCAGCAAATTGGAAACTCATCTGCAGAAAACAAAAAAGAGCCATGAGAATAAAATTACAGTAATAACTAACTTGTCTCTATAAAAACTAAAAAATTCAGCACAAACTATAGGATAAATTATGAGTCTTGTATGACCATTCTTGTGAAGCAATCTAAAGGGCATGCTAGGTTCCTGAAAATTTTCATAGAAATCTTTTTTACTCTGTTGCTTATAAGATTAGCACTGTCAATAGATGCACAGCAAAACAAGACCATGTTAGTTGTTTCTGATTTGGAAATGATTATTATGCTTAACTTAAGAAACAATAGGCAAGAGCTAGCACCAAAGATAAGTATCTTACAAAATTTTGGAGAACATAATTAAAAGATAGTAGAATGTCTTTAAAAAGATGTTAAGATATTGAACTGTCCACAGTAAGCAATGAACAAGTGAATATTCAACTGATTCACAGTAAGCAATAAACAAGTGAATAGACAACAAAGTTCATTGCTGGTTAAACAGAATACTCCTAGCAATTGCATATTTTAGTTCTTAATATAAAATTTCCAATGTATAGGATGATTTTGTTAGCAGGTACAGGAGAGGTTACCCTTTTATAGTTAAGACCCAGATAAAAAGAACCATCACGAAGAGTTTATCCAGACATAATGCAATTCAAATCCAGTGTCCTTAAATTATAAGGTGTTAATCAAGAATTAAAATTTTAATTTTGTACCACTTAGAATGATACCTATGCTGTCAACCCAGGCAAACACTCCGCCCGATTTGACACATTAAATTTGGATGTACTTAGTTATAACTAAGTAGTATTTAGATGTCTAGTGGGTGAAACTGGGATAACGTGAACTCTTTTTCCCTCTCCTCTCCTGTCCTCCCTCTTCACATAAAGATTGCATTAATAGAATGTGAGTATAATTGTCACAAGCAAGTCTTACACCTCAAATTTGAATAATAATAATGATGATGATATATAGATGGTTACTCCCTTCACATAAAGATTACACTAAGAGAATGTAAATATAATTGTCGTGAGCAAATCTTACAGATCAGATTAACCTCAAATTTTAATAATAACGATATATAGATGGATATTGATTGCCATAGTTGATAATATGAAAAAATATACCTTTCTTGTATCATCAGCACTAGTCTCGGTGAAGAATTTTTGTGACTGTTGAATGAAGCTGGACGGGGTACATAATGAAAAATCCAAAAATAAATTTATGTTGCATGAAGAAGAATAAAACCTACATATAATAATGAAGAAATTGTACAATTTTTTGAACTGTAACAGAGAGCAAAAAAATCCTGAACATTATTTCAGTCAAGAGTTAAATGATAAGGCAGTATTTATTTTGGGAAATATTTTTTAGTTTTTCAATTTTCTTTTCAAAGAAGAAGAAAATTATTCACCAAAATATATCTCATAAAACTAGAGCAAATTACCAAATCACATCCTTGATGATTGAAAATGACTAAATTGAGCCCCACTAATAGTTTTTCACCAAAAAGCGGCACAGATTTTTTTCCCTATAAATACCCTGGATTTGTCACTCCATGACCACAAGTTAAACTCTAACTTGGCTTGTAACAGTTTGAGGATAAGAAAAATAATTTTGGCAACATGGAAATTGGTGCCTTAAAGCTTAGAATGATGTAAATTTACAAAATTATTACGGCAAGCTTATTTTCAAATTAGCTTGTAGCAACTTTGTGCCAATTTTCACAGCACAAGCTGAAAATCAGTTTGTGTTGTAAAAATCACAGATTCAGAACATTTTGTGCTTTTGAGACAACCTAGGTCAGTTATATTGGATTTCCATGTTATCATATTTTTTTGGCCTTAAATCTTAAACAAGCTCATATGCAAATCAGTTTACTGCAAAAATTTCACATATTTACACTGAACTTTGATACATCCTAAAACAAATGCATGCTTCCGTGTGTGTCCAAGTAATTGTTTGACCTTAAATCTTACCAGAAGCTGATTTGCAATTCACCTTGCTGCCATAAAATAACAAATGCAGGGTATTATGGGAAAAAGAACCTAAGGCACTTTTGGGTTAAGAAAAAGCACAAAATAGCCGTGATTTGTTCATTTTCAAATATCAAGGACATGTGTTTTTGGCGAAACACTCATAATAATATTTGCTTGTTTTTAGGGATGATCAAGTGAGTCATAAAGATGAGGAAACATTTTTTTAAATTTTCTTTTCATTTTCCAATTTTTCCTCTAAAAGAAGCAAACACACTGTAAAGTTTTTTTCCTTGATCAATCTAAAAGTAGGTCCTTTTAATTTCCTACTAATCTACAAAAAGCTGAAAAATGTGAACGATGCAGAAATATATTACAGGCACCTTGGGTGAAATCTAACTTAAAATTCATTTTCATGTATGAGTGCATCAAAGCAACTAGTTGATATAAACCTTTAATTTAAACTAGGGATCACTAAAGAACTTGATTACAATATTGGTACCATCAATAGGTGCACAGCAAGACGAGGCCATGTCAACTATTTCTCATTAGGAAATGGTTATTATACTTACCTTGACAAACAATAGGCAATGGCTAGAACTGATGATAAAGATCTTATGAAGTCCAGAAATCGTTTTTTAACTATTTGACTTGCTTCAGAGGGTAGAACTACAGGATCCAAAAATCTGAAAGTTGACTTAATTTTATTAATGTGAAAGCGGGATTAGGCAAACAATACAAAAAAAATACAAGGAAACAAGTATTTAAACAGACCTGCAGATAAGCATGGTTCCGGTCCAAAGAAGCAGTGGTTGAACGTATGCGGTTGAAATATAGTATGTTTTACTCTTTTTCCAGTTACTGTCATTCTGTTAGAGAAATTGAAAAAGAATATGTTATATTAAACTCCTAAATAAGTGAAAACATAAAGTAGTCATGCATAATTACTTACACTATATAGGCTTCTAAGGTAGCACACCATCGGCCCAAGACCCCATATAGAAAAAGCAATAAATCCAACAGCAGGGATTAATTGAAGAGATTGACTTCCAAACAATGCATTGCATGATCTATAACATAATCAAATAAGATGTTGTGCAATCCATTTTAAGATAAAGTTGAAATAAAGGGCATCAATCGCTAAAAACATGCATATGTACAATGGCTAGTCAAATTTCTCCATAAGCTTTACCTAAAGAAATAAAAGAAGACTGATATTTCAAAATGGTTGCTTTTCCTCATGGCAAAATTGAACATGTTTGCAGTTGGGCTAATCCACAAAACATTCATTGCAAAAGGATTTTTTAGTTAGAATTCAACTGTTTAAAACTAAACCATCAACAAACAGTCGCTAGTGTTACAAAATTCCAGTCCAGCTACTCTAACAAACCAGATAACCATCTATGATCTATGGGCCAAAATAAGTTATTAAATTAATATCTTTAAAAAAACACAAGATTTATAGTGTTACTCATTAACCAAGTTCTTCGAACCATTTAGTCTTAGACTCTATGAACCACAGGGAGAAATTAACACTGGTTAGCCCCAAATTGGCACATCATTTTGCAGCACGATTTAGCAAATTACGGTTTATGATTGTCATTATAACATTTGAGTGTCACTTGAAGTTGTTCACAGAACACCATTGGAGTGGTATAATTAAATATATAGAAACTTGAATCTAAAATCAAACTTTACTACCATGGAGGCTTAAATAGTTCATTGCTGAAAGAAAGACCTGGTTCAATTCCATGGTGCATGAAAAAGGGAATGAAAGAGAACAAACAAATGATAAATAATTGGATGGAAGGTCACTGCTAAGTGAAATCTATTCTGCCAATCAAAACTAGAACCACAGTACTATAAAGGGAATGAGGTAATGTTAGAGAAATTCAAAAACCAAAGGTAGGAGAGTAAACAGGACTAATTCAGTTAAGACTGAAAGAAAAGGATATACATTAACAGAAGAGTTACTGCATGAGGATTTTGGTTGATATTTTGTGTTTGGAAAAGAAATCTTTAAGTACATTGTAAGACAATCTCACCAATTTGCAAATCATTCACTAGAAGAAAGTTGAAATGAAAGCATCGACACTTTTTTATTCATTAATAGTCAGACTAAGGCAATACCTAGCCAAAGCCAATGTAGTATTTCTTAAATGAGGGATTACATCTCCAATGCTTGGCATATTAGACGACTGGCATTTGAAAACACTGCATTTGTATGGGATGCAAAACCTCGACTTGTATATCCTGTTTGAAATATGAACTTTCCGAGCATCTTTTCTCTGTAGGGAAAGTGCTATATATGCATGAGGAAGACATTATAAGCGAATTGAGTAACTTTATGTGAAGAATATAAACTATGAGTTTGATTTTCTTGTTACAAAAAGTGATACATTTGCATGCAAAGAAATCCTAAGTTCATGAGCTAAAAAGATATAAATTATTATTATAAAAACTTTGCGACGAGATATAAATTCATAAGGCTTAGAATAAAACCTCTTTGCAACAATTATCATTAACAGAAAAACTTTGAAAGAGTAACCATGATAAAAGATATAAATTATAAAAAGGATTTTACATTTTCAAAATCTAGAATGCATGTCTGAACACTACAGATGAAACAACCTTCACATTTATAAGTAACTTAACTCAATCATGTGACTTAGTAATGACACATGAGTTCTTAATATTGAGACATAATAAAACAACATTTAGAAAAAAACTGTAGATTTTTCTATGCAAAGAATTATCATACCCAAACATTAGAAGAAAGCAGAGAAGCCTTCACCCGGTTCCACTCCTTTGATCTAAAGTTCTAAGAAAAAAACACATTGCTCTTGAGATATTACAAATAGACAAGGTTCCAACCAAAAGCAATATTCCTTGCACTTCCATATACCTTAGGTCGACTGTTTTGGGGAAAGCTTTGGGCAACACACAGTTCATGGAGCGAATGTAGCGAAGATCCAACAGTCATTCTCAGAATGAAATACGACTTAGCTGCTAGAATTTTCCAAGAACGAGATCTAAAGATAAAATTTAGAAACGGACCCTGAATACCTAAAACCTGCCAAATGATTAAAAAAAGAGTAGGAGGGGGGGAAATCCACAATACCCGTCGAGCTAGGTATACAAAGCCAAACTCAAATTCATGTTTCTTACCGATCGAACAAGGGAACGAGATCTACCTCCCAGAATCGAGATCGAACAGCTTGATTCGATCAGGAACAAACACTGGAGGATCGACCAGGGAGAGAGAGAGAGAGAGAGATCGGAGTTTTGCGGAGAGGAGATAACGGCGCCAAGCTACGGCGATGTTTCAGTTTTATCCAACTCGGAGCCGATCGACTCGGACCGTTGGACGGGCCGGTTGAAGGGCGGGCCGAAATGTCGACGGCGTTGACTCCCTGGAACACGCGGTGTTGTCTATTTTGTTTAGAAATTTTTATAAAATAAATTAAATTATAAAAATTAATAATTATAAAATGACTTTTATTGTCGACGGCAATTATTGGTATTAAAATTGGTCAGGTAAGTTGAGCGCCTCCAATGGTTGCGTATTAACCAAGTCATGAAAACGACCAATGAGTGCATGCCAAGTGGAGCACCAGAAACTTATCCAATCGAGCCGACCGGCGGTTCGATTTCAGCGGTCCGTTCTGGACCAAGCGTCGTTGAGGTTCTAGAACAGGAGAGAATGGGAAAGTACGCTGGCGGAGAAGTCAATGGGATTGGGAGGAGGCAGCAGCGGCACCGGCGACTCCAGCGAGCTGCTGGATATCCTTAACGTGAGGATGGTCGGCGCCGGCGACCGAGTTCTGGTGCTCTCCCATGGATTCGGCACCGACCAGTCGGCATGGAACCAGATCCTCCCTTTCTTCTTCCGCGACTACAGGGTCATCCTCTACGACCTCGTCTGCGCCGGCAGCGTCAAACCCGACCACTTCGACTTCCGCCGCTACGCCACCCTCGACGCCTACGTCGACGACCTCCTCTCCATCCTGGACGCCCTCTCCGTCCACC
>JBBPFP010000032.1:223000-236603 GCA_037974795.1 Kaempferia galanga
GAGAGAGAGAGAGAGAGAGAGAGAGAGAGAGAGAGTCCTGTTACGAAGCACCCAGGCGTGCACGTTTGGGGTGCGTGACTGAGTGACTGGGGCCGCTCAGTTGCACACACTTAGGGTGTAGCGTAATAGGTTCGTGCACACACACAGGGTGCTCACACGGTGTGCACCATGAGCAGTGTAGGCTAGCAACTCTCTCTCTCTCTCTCTCTCCCTATATCTATATTAACAAAAAAAACGATATTGCTCTTGTTTTTCATCCTTTGGTCCCGTAAGTCCAATTGAACTCGTTACCCATCTGGCCATGCATGCAAATAATATGATGGTACAGTCACAGTCTCTATTCATGACTTGCTATGCTTGAGCATAAATTATCCTTTATTTGAAAGTGATGGCTTTTTGAGCCTGTACCGAGACTTCATTCAATTTCTTGATTAAATTTCTGCTTGAAGATACAAAGGCATATATGCGTTTGCTAAATCTAAAGGAGCAGATGTTGGTCTACCTGTTGGTCTTGATGTAGTTGTTAGCGGGACTGTTCCAACAGGTGCTATGGCCTGTCAATTTCTTAGTTTCATTAATTCATATATATTCTAAGATTGTGAAATTTTATTTGTCAATCTCATACAGGTTCAGGTCTTTCAAGCTCTGCAGCATTAGTCTGTTCAGCAACAATTGCTATAATGGCTGTTCTTGATAAGAATTTTCCAAAGGTACCTAACCAATTACTATTGTTGATTTAGTCCGAATGATTTCATTTTTTAGCATTGAGCTTCTTTAATAAAGAAATTTCTTTTCCCTGGTTTTTCCAATTATTTTTATCTTGGTGCTATGTGGGTGCAGAGTCTGCATAGGTTCATAGCCATGTATGTGGGAATGTTGCCTCTACTCTTTACAGTTGAATGGTTGAGGCATTATCATCTTTCCTACATTAACTTGCAAATGGTTACCTTGTTGTGCCTGCAAAACTTGAATTTCAACTTTGACTTTGTCTTCCACCACCTACTATTTTAATAACAAAAAAAAAATGTTATACTCTTTCCAAGTCATCAATCATACAAAAATGTATTATTAATCTGTTTGATTTTTCATCTTGGTTCATGACCAAGCACGAATTAATGTCATATTTAATGCACAGAGTATTTGTGAGTGAGAGAGTTATGGTATTAAGTAGATATTGGTTATGAATATGTTGACACTTTATAGACATATATCTTATCTATATCTTGCAGAAAGAGATTGCTCAACTTACATGTGAATGTGAGCGTTACATTGGAACACAGTCTGGTGGTATGGATCAGGTAACTATGTGGATATTTCCTTTCTGCATTTGTATACAGTTCATCAGGTAGCGCACTCTCTTAAGTTTAAGTTACCCATGCATGGTATAGACTGTCATCTTATTTAGCATTGCTTTGTGAATCATAGAGCTCACACAAACTCAAATTTTGTGCCAGATTGAACATCTATGTTGCTTGAAATATTTCCTATTATATAGTAATGTAATGCTCCTTGCTTTCATCTTGTAAAGACTAATGCTATCAAAAACACATTTTCAATCATGAAAGATTCTATGGTCTGATCATGTTGGTGGGTGGATGGGGTGGGGTGACTTTGTGTCGAATAGAGAAATTAGGTTGAGATGTTCTGGACATGTTTATAAACAACTAAGAAATTCTATAGTTAGAAAAGATTCTATTGTCTGATAATGTTCGTGGGTGGAAATTTTTTTCCTTCTGGGGCTGTGGTGACTTTGTGTTGAATAGAGAAAATAGGTTGAGATGCTATGGACATGTTTATAAAGGACTAAGAAATTCTATTGTTAGAAAAGTTGAATGTATGAGTGTGGAAGGTGAGGGATAAATATAGATGGAGAACAAAGGAAATATTCGTTAATGTAATGAAAAAGTGATTTAATAGTTTGAATATTATTAGTTATACTACCTTGCATAGAGTTTAATGGAATTAAGATTCACGTAGCCTGCTCCAATTAGTTAGAACTTAGGACAAAGATAGCTTGATGATGATTTACGCTTTAGCATCTTGATCAAGATCTACATACATTCCTAGACTTTCTGGTACATGAATGATGATTCTTTACTTTTCTTTTGACTTGTCAAAATAATAATAATGAAAGTTATTACTTGTAGAATAATAACATAAAGCAAATATTTTTTAAAAATATGGATACTTACATTTTAGGACCTTAGTATCCCACAATTTGAGCCTTTGATATGATATTATAGACCCTTCATTGCAGGATAGTTTTCCTAATGGGTTGACTTCATACAAGACAACTTGGACATTGTAAATGATTTGATATTTCCTTTATTCTGTGATTATTCTTTGCAAGCACAGATGGAATTACATACTACGAACCTATTCCTAATGAAACAACAATGCATTAGGTGTTGAGGATTGTTTATGAATTTGGATAGGGATACCCATGGTCTTAGATCCTGCATCATAACAACTTCAAATCCTCAATTTGCATGATAGTTATGTCTTGTTCTTCAGGGTCTCCTTAAATCCTTATTTCCCAATTTAAGCATGGACATCCATAGATCACAAACAGAAAAATCTGATTTCCCTTGTTAATTATGCAGTGTTAGATTAAATTAATACAATTCAAAAGAAACAACTTATTTGACACTCAACTTTTCAAATTGAATGTGAATATGCATGTGGTTTAGCAAAGTCAAGATGGGGACTGTCTTATATGTTCATTCACCTTTATGCAAAAAAGATATTTCCCTAGCTAAACGTATCCTCAAGGTTAGATTATCATGATTATTGAAGATACTCCTGAGATTCAGGAAAAAGGAGAAATGTGTTTGTTCAATGCTGGACTAGTGAGATCAAGAATAGTGTGTGGCAACGAAAAGAAAGAACAAATTCCATAGGTTTCATAAAACGGGAAAACTTTCTTCCACATGTTCAATCTCTAGGTGAGTTGACTTCCAATTTTCCAGCTTGTCCTAATCAAGGTTTAAAGTATTATTCCAAATGGGGAATCAGTCCCTAATATCATATTGACACTTGGTGCATTTTGACACACTTCAAATTGTGTCAATATGAATTTTGATGAGTACCTTCCGCTCGGTGTTTACTTTCAAAATTAATAATAAAGAAAATAGATAATTAATTGAGTTCAACATTTACAAAACTATTTAAACAAATATAACAAGCATCTCAACTATGTCGTGTTTAGCAAAAAATATCACAATAGTGTTGTTTTGGCCTTGCCTAGAAGTAATTATGGCTTCATATAACTAAACTAAAGTCTAAAACATTATTTCCAAAACTCCCTCTCAAAAACATACCACCATGGTTGTTGTAGGCCTGTCTGATCTCTTAGTGCCAACATAGTGTTAGTTTCAGTTGGTGGGCAAAATGACAAGTTTCATCCTAGCAGACCACATTGCCATGAGATTTTAAACCATGGTGTTATTAACATAACATTAAGAACTAATTATTCTTACATGTTGATGTCTAACATAGAAGACAAAGGTTACTAAAAGTGACCTTGATCTGGGTAAGTACACTGCATCCGATCTTGGTTTAGAAGTTTAGGACAAGAAAAATGCATATCTTGAGCAAAGAGTGTACTATTTCAAAATTTATGATTAATTATTTTCCATGATTTAGAATAATGCATAAATTATGAAGTACTTTTGGTGTAATACAATTAGATAAGTTGCTGTGTAATGTTTCTTTGGTGGGTTACCCTCCATGTCACAAAGTTAACTTGTAATGTTAAGTTTATTTAATTTTTATTGTAGCCATTGTCTTTGATAAAATTTTGATAACTTTGTTCTCATTTCAAGTATATCTAATTTTGATCAATTGAAGTTGTTTCAGAGAGTTGAGGAACCTTGAGTCCTTTCATCTTTTGATTTCACTTATCTTTTCTGGTTTCTGTATTTGTTGTATTTCCATTTCTGTGTTCATGACCCAGCTTTGTTTTTTACTTAATCTAATGCGACAGGCAATATCTATCATGGCTAAAACTGGATATGCTGAGCTGATAGATTTTAATCCTATACGAGCTACTGATGTACAACTACCAGCTGGTGGAACTTTTGTAATTGCACATTCTCTTGCAGAATCTCAAAAAGCTGTGACTGCTGCAACAAACTACAATAATCGTGTAGTAGAATGCCGCTTGGCAGCGGTATGTTTTTTATTTTTATTTTCTGCCTTCTATGCTACTTATTTTTATGCTTCATTTCCTTCATCATTTCATGCTGATATCGGGTGATTGGGATCTAGTCTTCACCTTGCATGATCCAAGTGCCTGATGTTGCAGTACCAATCAATATAATCCCATTAGTTAGACAGCATTGTGCCCCAGCAGTGTAAGACCTGAGAAATTTCAAACTCTGCATTTAGCATGACAAGAATCACCAAGTAAGATGCCTTAGATCTGCAAATTGTGTGTTTTCAAGGATATATTGCACTAGTAGATCATGGTTTGATGTTTGGATGCTGGTACTGATATTAGTAGAGGTAAGAATGGTTCCATCCCAGTGCTGACCTGGCACTGAAGTGTAACGGGAGAATGAGATGCAAAGGAGGAAGCAAATGGATGAGACAGCTAGACTTTGCCAATCTAACACCAGCAGTTGTGTCCTAGCAATATTGTGATGTCTTGTATCATCTGGGCAAGCTGACCAAAATTTAAAATCATGATAAACTTCAATGATATAGTTAGCTTTGATGTTTTGATACTTTATCAATTTTATGACACTAATTTTAAGATCCTTAGGACGAATTATTAAATAGCGGATTGTTAGAAAAATATCTATGACTTAATATTCAAAATAAAAATTTATGATTTAGATTTTATATCCAACCCTTTAGGCTGACTAATCCTGGGGATGACCGGCCTGGCCCATGAAAGTTTCCCATCTCCCTTTAGGGTAAATCCAGTGCTCGTAGCGGGCAGCTTAGCAACACAACAGCCCAGGTTTGTCAATGCCCTGCAGTGTGTGCTATAATTGAGAATTGAACCATAGATGCTTGGGAGACTGCATGGGCGCTCTACCGTTGTACCATGCACTCTACCGTTGTACCATAGCCCGGGAGCTTATATTGTTTTTTCTAGACCAAAGACAATGCTGCTCAAAATTTAAATTATTGTCCTTCTAGAGGTTATGAGATTTTTGATTTGATTATGCTGTCAAAATAACAAAAATGTCTCTACCACTGTTTCATTTTCATCTTGCGATCCAAACTTGGTCATGTTGAATTTTTTTCAGATTGTCCTTGCCATAAAGTTAGGGATGAGTGCAAATGATGCCATCTCCAAAGTCAAAACACTGTCTGATGTGGAGGGATTATGTGTATCCTTTGCTGGTAATCATGGATCTTCAGATCCTGGTTTTGCTGTTAAGGTTGGTTCTTGCTAAATTATTAACTTTTATTAAAATTTTCAAATTAGAGACTTTATTTTACTGTTTCCTTTATTTAAGCTTTAAAATGCTTGGATTCTGCCTTTAATGGTTTTAACTTTTAACTGCTGTTCTTGGATTAGTAAATGTGAGTTGCATAATCTATAGACTTTCTGTATATTCAATGTTCAAAATATCCCTTTCAGTTGCCCAGAATAACAATGGGATCATAAGATCAAATATTTTTAAACCTGATGAATAGATACCTGATTGGATATAATTTGAATAGTACTGTTAAATGCTAAAGATGCTACATGCTTCAAAGCTAAAGACTAAAATTTATGTACTTCAAAGCTACAAGACTAAACTTTATGTCCAAAATGAAAGACTACTTGATGCTGTATAGATGTTCTACTGCCTGAGATACCAAAGAGCTGTTACTGGTTATAAAAAGTGCATGGAATTTTGTTCCTTGTTTCAGAATATAACATTAAGCTACATAAATTTCTGAACAACAAGAAGCTCGTGTAATGCCTTTACATGTTTTCTTGATTATGTACATAATACTTATCATTTCTCATTCACGTTTCAGAAGATTTAAGGCCTCGTTTTTAAGATTCCTGCCCTTGTTTTAGAATTTCATTGTAGCACTTTGTAAGTAGCTTAATGGCAGTGAAACTGATGTAATATGTGATACTGTTGTTTCTGTAGTACCTAACAGATCAAGAGATCTAGGCAATGCCATTTTTTAAAACAGGTCGGTGTGATATCTGGTAGATTGGTTGTGTTGAAACAATTGAGCTCATGTCCTCTTTGCCATATCTCTAGTTTTATATGTCCTGGTCCAGTCCAAGAGAGCAAGGGACTTTGCTCCTAAATGGATATTTTTTGGAGTTGGCTTGACCCATTCGGTTGCTTAATGTGTTGTATCATGTGTTCTGCATCTGACTTTCAATAGCATATATCATATGCTGATGATATTATATGAATACATGACCACAAATATTTAAACTCACAATGGTTCAACAAGTTGGACTAGCCAATTTCATGAATCAGCCCCATTGAACTCATCCTATCATGAGTCCTAAGAATTACCCCACTAATAACTAGGTCAGAGAGATCATCTCCAAGTATGTTAGATACAAAAATCTTCACAAAGTTCATCGTTTAAAATATGCTGAAGGATTATACTACCTATTGCACCCATTACTCGTGGTTATATTGCTTATAAAGGTTTAAAATGTTGTTTCAGTGCCAGTGATGTTATAGTGGTGTTTCATAGCTGGTTTGCCTAAAGCTTACTGTGTCATGGTGATAGACTGGAATGGAAAAGAGATTATCATTGGTTAAAATACATATCATCCTCGTTTGTTTTTATTTTATAATTCTCAGATTTAAATAGAACCCACATACACTCTAGAATCTTACCCGTTTCCTTTTGGGGGAAACCTATAGATTGTGTTTGTTCTTCCTGCAGTTGCTTATATTTAATATGTTTATTATAAATAGAGTTAACTTTTTATTGTTACATTATATATTTGATTGTGATTATTTATCTTAGATAAGAATTTAACAGTGTCTTTCTCTTTCCTATGTTCTATGAACAACTTGTATTCTTATAGTTATAGACTTCATGGACGAATATCAATCATTACTTACAGAATAATTTGGACTGCATTATGAGAAATTAATGCATTCCTTCAATATATTTTCAGATCATTGAATCTGATATGATATACATAGAACAGTTCATATTTGCTTAGTTACTACCATTTAGTGATAAATTACAAGAGAAGTATTTAGCGAGTGCTCGAACTTTGTATCAAGTTGTATTTCATCAAATAAATAGCCTTGAGGTCACAATGAAGAAAATTTCATTATAGTTATCGCAAATTGCAATAACGTAATGTCTTTTGCCCATATGTGTTGTCCCTTTGATGATGTATTATTGCAACAAAATTATTTATAAATATTCAGTCATGTAATCAATGCACTTGTTAATGGTTACTTGCAGTATTCCATAGTGGATAACACATCTGTGTAACACTTATACAAGGCATCTGGTAGTTGACTTTGTTTTATTGTATATGGAATTGAGTATGCCCTCTTGTTTCTCTTTTCTCCTCCATTTCTCTCAACTCCTCTTCCTTTTTCTAAGTTTTCTTTGCTTTTCTGATTCCTCTTTTTCTCCTCTCTATACTCCATGCTTCATCACTGTTAAGATGGTATGAAGTTATATTTTTTTTTTTTGCCAATTATTATTTATTCTCTGATTGTTTACATGTAGTTCATTCCTTCTTGTTCTTTCCATTAAACAGACACTCTTGAAGGAGGAGCCTTATACTGCAGAAGATATTGAGAAGATTGCAGGCGCAAGTCTTACATCCATTTTTGTGAATTCACCATCTTCATTGGATGTCCTGAACGCTGCTAAACATTTCAAAATCTTTCAGGTAGTTTTGTATTTTAGTTTCCCTTTGCATCATTATAGTTTGATGAGCACACAAGTTGGTGCTAGAATATTAATCAAGTGTGATTATTCCTTATAGATAGTTCAACTAGTTGTTATCTATGGACACATTGGAGAGAGAAATTCCCATCTAGTTTCTAGTACAGCATATTTAGTGAGAGCCATTTATTTAGAGCTCTCTCCGATTTAGCACTTTATGCCTTGTCACACATTAATTATTTTTTGGATATATTACTTAGCCACTGTTCCCACGTATGAGTTTATCTTTAGTGTCCTAGGACTTAGTTGGATCGTTTAATGAGTGACCTTGATTTGGCAAATTCCTACTAGAATCAGCTGGATTCCATTTATCCGTTGCCAAGATGAAGAACAAAAGAGAGATCAACAATCAAAAGCCTCTAAGAAATTGAGAGGAGAATCCTGAGATGTAGTTGCTCTGAAGAATGTAGCCAGTACCACCTACTAAACTTGTGCTGTTTGTCCATGATTTTGAAAGCGAAAAGGATAATCACCATTTACATCTCCACATCCATAAAGAAGAAAAACCGAAACAGAGTGGGAAAAGCAAAAAGCCAAAAGAAACTATATTGTTTTAAAATAATTTAAAACAGCTGAAAGCTTGAAAATATCATCATCAAATTCTCCTTGAGTATCTAGTTATGTTTTTAGCTGTCTTAATTCCTTGAACCAGTAGCATTCCAGATGATAACATATAATCTTTCATCTTTGATACTGCTCACTGAAGCCTGTGCAACAAAGAAAGTCCTTTGTCATATTAGTTTGTATTAATCCCATTGAATGACCGTAATAATATTGGGATCTGCTATGTTATCTCTCATCCCTCCAGTGAGCACTATGCAAGACAATATCACTAATAATATTTAAATTTATTTTTTTATCTCATTCAGTGATATTTTGTTTGGTTTTCATATACCACATATACCTTTTTTCTAATACATTTTAAGTCTTCTAAATATAGAATCTATTGGTCATATTAAAATGTCTATACCATCTCTTAACCTCTTATCCAGTTTTCATCAATTTTTTATCACTTATTGGAGCTACAAATAATTTCTATCATTTCTTTTTTGGTAGTAACTTCACACATCTATTTTAATATTTTCATCTCTGATGATATATTGATGCATTGCTATATTGGTGAATAGTTTCCTAACAATCCAACACCAATCTAAAGGATGATAGATTGTACCATATCACTCTTATAGATTCATTTTTGCCTAAGGGAGAAGCAATTACACTAAACAATTTCCTTTTGATCATTGATTCTTTCTTCTATTAATTATATCTGCATCAATAGCCTCATCAATATTCCTTTTGTTGAATAAAAGATCTGAGGTACCTAAAACTCTTACATAATCATGTTCATAAAACTAAAGACAAAATACACTGCAAGTTATCATAGTGGACATTCTTACTTGGAAGTCAATGGGAACTAGGAAAGGGAATCCTTTGATTTCTTAACAATTTTAAGACCAAGGGACATTACTCAACTGAACTAAGGTCAAGTTTCAAGTTCCCTATTAAGTTTGTCTTACAACACGTTTCCCAACATGATTTGAAATACTATGTTGTTATACTCATTCATCAGATTACTTAATAATCACCTATTCAAGAATAAGTTTAGGAGATTTTTTTTTTCTTTTCGTTTTAATCCTCTTCCTCTTTCCTGTCTCCCTTTGCCACCCTACTACGTACTCCCTCCCTCTCTTTGTCTTCCTCCTGCTGCCCCCTAATGCCTTATTGCTCCTCCCCACATACTTCTTCCACCTTCTCATCCTCCTTCACACCTCCTGATCCTTTTTCCCTCTTCACCCTCCTCTCCATTTCATTCTTCCTCTTCACCTGATCAGTCCTGATGGACAATGCTGTGTGGACAGGCAATACAATCCTACTCCTGCACCATGGTGCATGTAGCTAACTCATTGCAGTGGAAAATGCACACCATTGATGTGATAAACAAATGTGTACTCATAGAAATTTTTCTTTGTTTAAGATAGATGCTGGTAAATAATGTGTGTGTGTGTTTTATTTACTGTAAGCATCAATAATCAAAGTTGGATATAAATAGTTTAGTGTAACTAATTTTAGGTTATATGCCTGTTTTTGCTGAATTTCTAGATATAAATTAAATTATCCCATACAAAATATTTTTTATGAAAACAAATTTAATTGATGTATCTTAACTGTGTCATATATTTACAATTTTGGTCATATCAATAGCCATTATTTTCATCCATGCTTCATGTTTGTATACCGCTACATTGTTTATTTTATATTGAAAACCGCCTGTGCATATTATGTTTTATAAGGATATCCCAACTATACTGCATGCAATCATTAGTAAGTTTTTGCTTTTGTTAATTCCTCCTTTGCATGCCTGTAACAATGTGCTCTTTTAATTGCTTGTATTTCTTCTCTTGCAATTAATTCCATAAAGACTAACTCTGTGTAATGCATTAGTGTGTGCCCAACCATTCTCATTTATTCCAATATCTACCGTAGTTCCCCCTTGGAAAAAAAGGAATAATCTGCTATACTTGTCTTTGTGGATTTTCTTTTGTTGTGCAACTTGTTTGGTCTTTCGTCTACCCTTTGTGCCTAACATGTATTAATTATTGTCCAGCGTGCCTTGCATGTTTACTCTGAAGAAAAGCGTGTCCATTCTTTTAGGGATACTGTCTTATCTAAGCTCAGGTTAGCCCAACAAAATGATGGTGTATAGCTTCATCTGCTTTTCTTAGTATATTTTCTCTGCCATGCTTCATGAATTACTTAGAGACTCGTTTTCATTGTGGATTTATCTATAAAGTTTAGAAAGCTCTTTAGTTCCTAATATTTTTGGATAGAATTTCACTCTCTAAATGATCCTATAAAATCTATATTACAGTTCCAAGAGAATTATTTTAATACATCACGTCGGTTCTCTTCAGCTTGTTTGATAGTCCAAATAAGTTGAATGCTTAATATAGTTGTCTGTGGTAGACCAATTTTTCCAGTAGCTAAGGATACTATGTAGCAATCACCTTGTGCATGAGTTATTGTGATCTCTAAAGAGAAAACAAATAAAAATTGGAAGATTCAGACATAGCACCTAGGATTGTGCAAATATGTATGTTATTATAGGTCCACACATGAGATTCAATTTTTAACCTTTTTGATATGCAAATCTAGGTGAATATGGTCCACTCGTCCATGAAGAACTTCACTTGGTAGTCAACAATTTGTATCTAAGCTGCTGGGTTCCTAAGTGCTGTATCTGAATTATAACAAATGCTGTTATAGGACTAGAATAATCTGGATAGCGTAGTTCCTAGAACTTTCCAAGCTGATCAACTCTTCATATCTACGTCTTACTAATTGCATCAAATTAGTTTATATGTTCATCTATTTCATGGTGAACAAAACAAGGCTTTGGTGTTTGATCAAGTCATTCTATTTCTAACTATATCTTTCTATCAAAATCTATTTAACGTTCGTCAATCGTACCCTTTTGTCTGCTTTTCAGTGATGAAGACAAGCTTAAGAATTTGGGTGAATTAATGAATGACAGCCACTATAGCTGCAGTGTACTATACGAGTGCAGGTAGGAAGTCTATTCTTAATTTGTATACTTCTGTTACCTTAATGCATCACTTATTCTCTTAAAGTCAATCCTGGTAGGAGCTTGTCAATTGAACACCCATTTTAATGCTCATTAGCTGCTGCCTTCTACCGTATATGAGAACCATCAATACCTAGCTGTTTGTTTTGATTGCACATTGTATACTAAAGAAGGCAAGATTTGAGCATTCATTTCTAGGATCATTTTTAAATGGAAACCAGTTTATAAAGAGAAGACAGGCTGTGCCTATGTTATGGAATATCAGTTAATTCTTGGGTTCCATTAATGTCTTTATCAATTTTTAGATTGATGTAAGGTTTGGTCACTAATTCAGTGAAAAACTTATCAAATAAATATTGACTGATTGATTTACTGCAATCAGCTGTCCGGAGTTGGAAGAGCTTGTAAAGATTTGTCGAGAAAATGGAGCACTCGGTGCAAGGCTCACAGGTGCTGGATGGGGAGGCTGTGCAGTTGCTTTGGTGAAAGAAAGTATTGTTCCTCAATTCATTCAAAAGCTGAAGGTGAGTAATAAGTGGAAACAGTCAAATGCTCAATTCATACTCGCTAATAGAAATAAATTGGCAATCATAATATTTTATTCTACAATTTCCAAAAAAAAAATCCTCAAAGGGTCGTGCTTATTCTGATACCTGGGCTATCTTATCTAGTGCATGCTCATACCTTTTGCAAGCAAAATATATCCTTTATCTTATTGAAGAACTCTCTTCTACGATTATCATAAAAGAGTGAATATATTTGGGAAGGCCATAAATTCTGTCAACGATTTGCATTCAATTTATCTATAAATTGTATTAATTCTTAAATGCCACTTCTACTTTACTTTCACTTCTCAGCATTTTGAACATTATTTAAGTTGGTTTCTAATACTTCTTGGTTAGTGGCATATTTTTGTAGTACTGCTGTTTATGTGCATCATATGGTAATCTGATTATTTACTATGCTGTAGACTGTAGCTGTTCATCTTTTATTACTACGCAATATGTACTTGGACTATTTTTTGACCTTTTTTTTCCTGGAGCAGGGGTCATTTTACCAGGCGAGGGTTGAGAAAGGAGTCATAACCAAGGACGATGTCGACCTTTATTTGTTTGCATCAAAGCCATCAAGCGGTGCAGCTATTTTCAAGTTCTAGGTTTTCTTCAGTTCTACTTTGCCAAAGTAACTTAAGCTCCCTCCCTGCCCTAGCTAAGATCCAATTATCATTCGTTTTACAGAATCATGTTTCCCATCTTTTGCAAATTGTAATAACTGGAATTTCCTGCAAGAAATTCCAAGCGCCTGTTGGCTGAAAGACATATCCCTAAAATGTAATAATGACTAAATTTCATCGAGTTTCGATTCCCAAACCTACTTCTCATTCAGTCATTTGTCTCATTTTTTGTTGTTGTTGATTGATATCGTCCAAATGTCCATCCTTGTGCAAATGTTGTTTTTTTTCAGGTTGTTAACCTCTTGGTTGGTTGGATTATGTTTGTCAGTATTATCCGCTGTTTGGTGCTTATCATACAAAGAACAACTGCATCCAAAAAGCTCGATAACGGTGGAAGGTAACATTCAGTGGGGAGAAACAACGATACGGAACTATCTCTTCTCAGGAAAAAAAAAAAACAAAGCTGCCGTCACGTGTGAGCAGGATCATTAATTAGAATTCCATTGAAAATTAAACTAATTGTTATCTTATCAATTTTATTTATCTAATTTTTATTAAAAAGTTTAGATTAATTGAAAAAAAAACTCAATATGTCCTATTTCAATTTAATCGGTTCTATCGGGTTTGAATCTATTTGTAGCTAGCCTTGTCACTAAACGTCGATCTAATGCATTTTCCAACTGCTCCCCTCTCCCCTGCCTCCTCTACTCCTCCTCCGCCCACATGCCCATCTTTCTAGATCTGACCATGATTTGAAATCGACGGTTTGATGGTTTAGAATTGTCGATTCAACGGTTCATGGCAGATCGACCTTTATCCTTAACCGCCAATACGGTTATGATTCGAAACTGTCGGTTCACGGTTCAGTTCACAGTTTATCACGGTTCACAGCGGTTCGATATTATTATATTAAAAAATTAATTGTTATTTTATCAATTTTATTTATC
>JBBPFP010000032.1:555645-570899 GCA_037974795.1 Kaempferia galanga
TATTTGCAGATAACCATTAAAACCCTACTCCAACATCTCTTCATCTTTTTTTCACAATCTAACTTGGGAGTCAGAGTGGTTGTACTAAGAATTCTCCTGGCTGTCATCCTAATTCATCTTCTCTATTTCAGGCAACCAATTTTATGATCCCTGCTAGTCTGCATAAGTGACCCATCATCGACGAGTTGACTGTTTGGACTTTTAGACAGGATTAGTGATGAGTGTAAAATTTTTGTAAAGTCAAATCAATTACTTTTAAGATTAATCAGATTGTAAAAGTTATATATCTGAATTACCAAAAACTAAATAAATCAAAAATTCAAAATTCAAATCTACAATAATGATAAATATTTTAAACATAAACTAGGAACATATATAAGTTGTGCTTCGGACTTAATAAAATTAGTCAAAGGAAACCTTTTTTTTTAAAAAAAAATAATGAAATGAGAAGCATGCCACTAATAATTAAGTCATACTTATTAAACCAAATTAAAGGTACCATGGGCTTCTATAACAAAAGGTGCTTGTATCTATAATTAAGTCATACTCTATTAAACCAAATTAAAGGTACCATGGGCTTACCCAACAAATGGTACTTGTATCTATATATTTATAATACGTGCTGTGCATTCGGTTCAAACCAAAAAAATTAAGTTAAATTAATTAAATTTTTCTATATTATATAGATATATATATATACACACGCTTACACAAAGCACAAACACCCTCTTCTATTCACCATGGCACCTTCCTGCGTCATGCTCTTCTTCTTATCTGTCTCATCCTTCCTCCTCCTCCTCACCGCCCCACCGGTGAGGTCCCAAGCTCCCTCGCCCTCCTCCGGCGGCCCCCTCAACTTGACGGCTGTCCTGGTCAAGGGCGGGCAGTACTCCTCCTTTGTCCGCCTCCTCCAGCAGACTCGCATCGATGTGCAGCTCAACAGCCAGCTCAACAACAGCTACAACGGCATCACGGTCTTCGCCCCCACTGACAATGCCTTTGCCGGCCTCGGCACCCTCAACAACCTCTCCCAGCAGGAGCAGATCGATCTGGTCCTCTACCACGTCCTCCCCCGCTACTACAGCTTCGCCACCTTCCAGAGCGCCAGCAACCCCCTCCCCACTCAGGCCTCTGACCGGACCGGAGTCTTCACCCTCAACATCACCACCACCGCCGTCAACGCCAACCAGGCCAACATCTCCACCGGCGTCGTCAACACCACCTTCAGCAACGTGATCTACGCTGACTTCCCTCTCGCCGTCTACTCCGTCGACAAGGTGCTGCTGCCATACGCAATCTTCGGCCCCAAGCCACCCGCCTCCGCTCCCGCGCCGTCAGCCAAGAGTAATCATACTGCCACGAGCTCCTCTGACGCCGGGATAGCTCCACCACCGGACAGCAGAAGCAATAACGACGCCGGAGGCGGCTCATCGTCGGCGGCCACCAGAAGGGCTAGAGAAGTGGGATATTGGAGCTTGATTGCAGGCGTTGGCTGTCTAGGCATGGCGGCTGGTAACATGTTGTGATGATTTACGTTAAGTTGTTCTGCATGGCATTTTTTTTTTGTTCTGCATGGCATTGAGACACTGTGTGTGTGTCTGTGTTTTTGGCTTTTCATTGGGTGTCAAGCATTTTCCGGCAATTGAACTTATTCAAGTACGTTTGTAATTCGAGTTCAGTTGACTTTTTCCGGCGTGGATCTGGTCTCAATATCATGCATCGAGAAGAGTTGACTCCAACTCATCTTGGGCTCGCTCCAAGATACACAACATGTGATCGCATGTGATGGGGAAAAAAAATTCAATAAATGTAGCACGCAACTCAAAGCCTTTGTGTTTTTTTAATGAACGAAGTCAAATTAGTAAACTCTGCTGTGCATCAACTTGTAGTAAGTTCGGCGACGAGCCATTTGCAATTTATCCAGATGAACGATCAAAAATTGTTATGGAAACGATCGATGCTGTTGAGATTAATCGATTTAAAAAATTAAATATAAATATCTGAATTATTAAAAAAATAGGAAGGGGACTTCTGACATGAGAAACGAGGTGGGGCTAGCAGAATGATGTACAATTGTCACCGAAATATCCATAATTTAGTTTCTATATTTGTAAAAAAAAGAGTTTCTAAATAAGGCACACAATAAAAGGATGTTAGACTTCTGAACTATTTATCCCATGTATTTTCCGATTTACCCTAATAACTGATAAAAAACTTACATGAGCTAAACCAATCGCCGTAAATTAGAGGTTACCGGATCTAGTTAATCTTTATAGTTGCTAAAACCCTATCAGAATTTAGGTGAAAGTCCACATTGGGCGTCACCATTGCTGGTACCTGAAAACATAGAATTAATGTGTATCGCTGTTAAAAACTAGATAGTTGATACACAGACATTGTCAGCAGTAGCAGAGGTTATGCGGGCCATAACACTTCCCAAAATCCTGTCATCTTATGTCTACTATGATCAATCATGCTCCCTCAGCAGGTTATGATTAATCAGAAGCCTATATCAGTCTTTCCAGCAAACAGGCACAGGCATTTTGGAGGCATTTGAGAGAAACATGACCAAGAAAATATCCTCTAACCAAAGTGACACCCTAATGGAAACTGAAAGTTTGGGGGAAGCAACAGATAGTACATTAGAAACTTTTTGGTTATAAAAAAAATAAGCAGGTGCTTTTAATTTTAGACAGAATATAGCTTTATTTGTTATCTATGCAAATCTCCTGAATCAAGAAAAATATAGCACAAAATACTCGAGATACTTTCAATTGTCTACCATTTTAGTATTTACTTGATTTCTACACCACCATCCCTTTCCTGATCTGTAGCTAAATTGAGATCTGTCAAAGTGCTACCAGAATTTTGGAGTATGTTGGCGTGGATATTGCTAGAGGAGACCATCAAGCTATCGTCACCTGATTGCTGCCTCTGAGTGGATGATTTTGGCTGCCTAAAAGCATCTGCAACTTCTGGCATTAGAAATGGTGGCTCTGTTGGACCCCATCCTCGTTTCATGGGGCTCCCAATGAATCTCCCTGCATCGTAAAACTGCTCTTCTGGTTCAGATTCGATCTCAGAGATTTGAATTGATTGCTTACTCCGCCAAGGCTCTACTCCTGTGGAATGACTCTCATTCAGTTGAGAGTTATAAATTTCAGAATTCAACCTGAGGCTATTTGCTTTGGATTGAAGACCAAAAGTGGATCCTTGCTGACTGACTTCCCAAGGCTGTGTTAAGCAATTGTTGAAATCAGTGTAATAAGCTAAAAGGGATACATTGGATTTCAAATAGTGTAACTTTAACAAAAATACAAAAATAAGGAATTGTAAATCCTAACAATTTGAAGCAGGTTTGATGATTTTTTTTTCCCTGTGAGTGAATTCTTAAGACCATAGCTTTAGTAAATCTTCGAAGAAGATTTTTTTCCCCTTAAGATTCTCATTTTTCCACGCACTAATCTTAATTGATTCAATATATGAGTTTCTTTCAGCATGTCTATGTTGCTCATTTCTCAAATTTTAATCAATTGAAGCCACAATTAATTGTTTCAAAATGGCAACATTTGGTTTCCGCAATAGTTATTTTAGTTTTTTCATAAATTTAAGTCATTCAAAATTTTAAAAGAATTGAACATGTCCATTCTTTGCTAATATCCTCACCTTTTATTGGAGTTAGAAAAGATTGCATTCAGTTAGAAAAGATTGCATTTAGATTCCTACATTCATCATATTCTCATCTCAGCTGCATTTTAATTTAAAGAGGGACAACCGTTTGCATCTTAATTTTATCATCATACATAAAGACTGTAGCAGTATACATTTAGAAAATTCAATTGACATGTTTAAATAATTATCAATTACCAAATTATTTTGGACGATAAAGTATGGCATACATAAGAGACGAGTCAACAACTAACAACGATCATTCCAAAAATGTGTATAAAAAATTGTCACTGGCTGCATATCATATGAAATAAAACCACTCACATATTAACTCAGATATATACAAGAATAAAATGGAAAAGAATACTTGGAATGCACACCTTTGGTCTAGGAGGTAGACAAGGTTTAGCTATTGGTTGGTTAGGATTGGGAGGACTGTCATCAATATCCTGGTCATGGTCAACCACAAATGAGAAATTTTGAAGTGACTACTACTAACATTCTAACATAGAAAAAGATAAAGAAATTGTACCTTGATGTTAGGAGGCCTTTCCCCTCTTTGTATCATTTCTATGATCTACAAAATAGGTTAATCCCTTAATATGATGCATTAATTAAAATAACAAATAACAAAAAAAAGGATAAAAGGAAAAAAATAACAATGGATTATGCATGTTCTATTTTTCTTAACATGGTAGTTGAATGTTCATTCCTTTGCTCCTGTCTTCACTCTTTTAAGAAACAACTGTTAGAAGTTTCCCTAAGTCTCCAATATGATAGACTAGATTTAATTATTTTAAGAATTCGTTTAACTAGAATTTATCATCTCCTATATTTGCTAGAGGTGTAGAGTTTTAATCAACTATCAAAAGCATGTTAGAATTGGCCAATGAATTATTATCAAACTTGGTTTGTTTATTTAGTATTACAGTCTCTTGATCACAAGCTTCTTGAAACATGCAATCACAACATCTGCAGTCAGTTGTGAAATTAGTATGCATCCTTACTTTTGGTCCCATAGAATCTAACTCTTGTTTTAAAAGGAAGCCTAGGTAGGTGCATATAAACATTTGTAGCAAGGAACTGCATTAGAAAGCATATGAGATCCATGAGGCTATACATGAGGGCTGTATATGGGTACATAAAAAAAAGGTGAAATTGTAGTTCAAAAACGTGAAATTGTAGTTCATTCAAACCTTAATTGTTACTTACTCTAGTCCTTGACACTCAAAAGATAAGGGCTCTGTTGGTGTTTCTTCTTATGAGAGGATTAGTTCTTGCAATAGTAAAATAAATTATAAGGTCAAGTTTTACTGTGGGAATAATTATGCGAGAAAATAGACAATTATGGATATCTTTAAAGATGACCAATATATTCTACAATTAAAAAAGTTAGGTATCTTAAAGTGGAAGATGTAAAAGATGGCGGAGGGTGTAAGCTATTGAAGTAGGGATATAGCCTTGCACATTGCTCAATGAAAGGTCAAGATTCAAGTAGTTGATCCCAAATAGTTTGAATAAATATGGCTTCATGACGATTACAAATTCAGTAGTGTTACTTAAAACACTTGTTTTGCTCAGGTTCAATTATTTTATGTTACATATATGATATGCTCTATAGAGTGTAATATGCTATGTGGTTTAAGTTGCATGGTTACACATTTTTTATATAAATTATTGAAGGATAGTTCAGTAGCATACTTTATTATGCACATGTTAAGCATTTTCATTATTTTAAATAATTTGTAATGTTCTTTGACTTGTACAGCATATGTGTCAACATACCACATGCATTTTGCTATGGTCACAATATACTGCCTATCTACATTTTAAAAGTTTGGACTATGCGACCTGAACATTATAGGTACATAGGTACATTCGCATCTACTACAAACCATGAAACAACATTTGGAATTTGGCATCATGTATGAGTGAAATTGCAGATTAGCATGAAACAAATTATTTGCAATTTGAAGATTGAGATGCTCATCAGACACCAATTACCAAGCTCATATAATTGTAACTAGTGTCTCTTTCTTTCTTTTTGTTTTTTACTAAACTGTAGCCATAGCTAGTCAAGAACCATTGAAACTTCTAGATATCCACACAAACAAACCCCAGAAAGTTGAAGCAATAATGCAACAACCATCCAAATTTTACCCACCAGATATGCAAAAATATTTTCACAAGAACAACCATAATTGCTTACCTCCATGTATGATTTGGGATGGGATGGTGGTGGTGTAGGTATTGTGGATGGAGGATTTGATAACGGTCTCGCTATTAGAAATTTAAAAAAAAAACATAGAAAGTGGGAACATAATTTTCAGATTAATTAATAGAAAAAATAATAAACGTTCAAAGAATGGTTACCTGTTCCAAATTTCATATTCAGAGAACCATTTACCTTTTGATGCTGAAAAGAGTTATTGAATTAGTTAACGAGAAGACTATTGTGAAAAGTTTTGGAAGCAAACCAAAATCGTCAGAAACCTAACTGACCTGTGCATCTAGAGTAGAAGAGCTCGAATGGTCAACTTGATCTGTTCGCCATGAATTGTTGGTTATACCTGAGTATTGCAGAGAAAAAAAAAACTAAATCACTAAACATTGTTCAGTGGTATCCCTCAAGACGTCAACAATGTCTCCTCCTTGTTGAATAATTCCACAAATATCTAAAACTCTTACAAGTTAGAATGAGATTCTTGTTCATTCAACTTAAACTGCCCTC
The DNA here is from genome assembly GCA_037974795.1 of Kaempferia galanga. Taxonomy (NCBI): domain Eukaryota; kingdom Viridiplantae; phylum Streptophyta; class Magnoliopsida; order Zingiberales; family Zingiberaceae; genus Kaempferia; species Kaempferia galanga. Next base: position 562,046 of record JBBPFP010000032.1, read on the forward strand.
CCTTTCTAGTGCTAAATCTACAATTCATATAAATTCAGTTTCAGTTTTAACTCAAAATCTTTACTTTTTAAACTTTTTTCAATAATTTTTTGCTCCAACATTCAAACTTTAAGTTTGTTATGTCTAAACTCTCACCCATTAACACAATCTCATTTATTAATAACATATACAAGAGGTTTCAATATGCAAGATGGATGAATAAACAACTCTATCATGATAAGAATAATCACCATAACAGAGTCAAGCTTTGAGCAACATTGTGAATTAAAAAAATTAAAACTAGAAAGCTAAGCATTACTCCATTAAATTACCCTTCGATATGTCTGATTGCCTGTTCATGTGCAGATCATTATCATCAGTCAATTCTTTTCTTGAAACTTCTATTTTACGTATGACATTGCCAATGGACTTCATCTCTTCAAGTTGAACATCTAACAATCTAGTAAATGTCTCAAAGTACTTCCTCTCTAGCAAGAAAATGTAAGAGTAAATACATGTATTCCGTTTAAATCAATGGAAAAAAAAGTTCCGAAATGCCAACCTTCATGTTTGGCATTGACAAATTCTTGACTTGCTACAGCAACAACAGCTGCTGCAGAAGCAGCTGCTTTTGCAGCTTCTGCTGCTTCTTCAGCCACATTAGCTTTTGATTTGTTAATCAACTTGACGTCATTCTTTTCTGCAACCACCCTAAGAACCCAAGCTTTCAACTTGGGAACAAACATCTTCTATAGAGAGAAGAGAGGATTTTAAGAATTGTGAGTATTCTGATTTATCTGTACTTCTAAGTTGTGAGTATTAAGCACTTCTAGGTTGTGAGTATTCAGCAACTAAAGCCTCAACAACACAACTCTTAGTCAAATGAATCAGTACCTTAAAAAGCACAATCATTCCAGTTCCTGAAGCAGCAAGTAACCCAAGAACAAAAATAGCTTGGCTCCAATGAAACTTCAATTGATTAGAAGGATTAGAAGGTGATTGTTTTGAAATCTGATATGGAACTTGTGGTTGCAATGTTACAGATGTTGGTTGGGTAACTACAGAAAAATAAATTAGTTGAGATTGTTAAAAAATAATGGTCGAGAACAATTGGTTCAATATGGAAATTAGTGGAGAAATCTGATAAAACAATATTATAAAAAATTCCATAATGTAGTTATGGGTATTTTAAGGATGTTGAAACTTTTTTGGCATTTTGAAAAAAGAAGTTAAATTGTGGGGGTAAAATCAAATTTCATCTGATCATTAAATAAGCATACATTTAGGCATTCTTATTGTTAAATCTGTGCTAATAATCAACAATAAGTCAGGAATCGGTTTTTTTGGAGGGATAATACCTCAAAAAAGCAGATCCTACATAAGATTATCTCAATTTGAGACTCCTAGATTAGCATCTTTAACATCCCTTCTTTAAAAGTTAAAGCTATAAGTATATACTATCTAGCATGTACGTACTAATCTGAATACTGATCTCAAACTTTGAGTTGAATCCTGGACAGAATTCTTCATACAGCTGAAAAATCTTCAAGAGTTTGATAAGTTCATTCTTAGTCCATGGAATTAAAGGATCAAAGATCAGTATGATTTCAGTTGTCCAGAGAGTTTTTTATTTTAAATTTTTATTTTCCAATTTTGGAAATAAATACTAAAAGGGCCAAAAGGAGAAATGACACTTCAAGAGTCACTTATACAAACAATTATTTTTGATGGAAACACTTGAGCTGTGGTAACTATTTATAGAACTTAAACAATCAAATAGTGCAAATGGAAAAGTACTTGTAACAAATTGGACCAACTTAAATTATTGAAATGCATTACACTACAAGAAAAGTGAAAAGGCTATGTAACATAGATATTGACAAAAATAAAAATGAACATTTTTATGGTATGTTTATAATCTAATCTAAGCATAATGTAAGAACTAATCAATAAAATTTTACAAAGTAAAAAAAAAAACCTATAATAGAGAAAAAAAATATACAATGATATGTGATGTTGTTATAATTACCAAGGTTTAAAGTAATACTTGGAAAGTTTTCAATTGATTTATTAAGAGAAAAATGAGAGATGAGATAATCATTTCGAAAAAAGTCTTGGCTAGAAGATTCATTATAGAGGGTATCTATTCGATAAGACAACTAATAAAGCTAACTTTTAGAAAATTGAAGATGCAATTTTACTGGGCAAGAAAGCAAAACGGAAGGAAATTTTTTTTTTTTGGAAGTTTTGCTTAATATTTTTTCCATGGTACATCCAAATGGTGACATCATACTTAAGTTTCTCAAACTTAAATGCAAGAAAATCTACAGTAATTTCCCTATGGTATTGAGATTTTTATGAGTAATGAAACGTGTTAATGAAGGGATCAAAATTATGTAGACATAAGGTATCAGTGATCAAAGGTTTAGATGAATATTAATGGTTCAAAAGTTGCTTATATGTCAACTTTAAGAACAAGTTCTCCCATGCAGAAGATATTTACAAATTATACACAAAATGTAATAAGATTCAAAGGAATACGACATTTTTTATCAATTATTCTGATGTGGAAATGAGGTTGAAAGTACTGATAAGTAACTTAAACATATCAAGATCCTCAAAATATTGCCAATTGTAACTACAACATTACATATAAAAAACATTAGGGGGCTTCAAGTACCAACTTGTCTTATTAGCTTGATCTGCAATGGGAACTTCAACAGCTTCAGCATTCAATGAAGGATCCTAATATGACACATAAAGTGCTTACTAGAATTCAAAAAAAAAAAAAACATACAAGTGAGATTCAGTGAAAGAAAAATAAGATGAAATAGATCTTACTGGTACACGACGAAAAGCTTCATCAATTTCCTCCTTTGTGAGGCCTTTCTTCTCCAAAAAAGCTCGCCTATATAGTACAGGAGAACCTCTCACTTTCGGATGTGACAAAAAATTGACAGCGTTTTGCACTTGGTCCTCCCTAACTGGTTCCGGAATAGTAAAAACTGAATTTTCTAGAGATTCAATAGTAGCCTCGCCTGCAGAGACTTGCTGACCACTGTCCATGACGTTATCCACTCCCGATGCTGGAGAATGAATAAATAAGCAGCATTTCAGTGGCATCCATGATTACTTTGATTCCCATGAAGGTTTGCGCATCAGAAATATGCAAATGACAAGAAATAGAAGATAAGCCAGTCAAAGTCCAGGAACATAGCTGTTGAAAATAAATCCATCTTATGATCAATAGTGACATTTCTGCAGCAAACCTTGTTTTTAGAATCAGGATTGCATCTTGTGAAGTGATTATAATAAATTAGTATCTGCCTATGAGTAGATCTGAGTATAACATACATCAAACTAAAAATAGAAAATATTTGCAACCTTTCATTATATGAGATTTCTTAGACCATAAACATGTTAGAGTGGATGATGTAGTAAGACCATGGATGAGCGCAACCAAATGACATACTTGAAAAATCAACTTTACTCCAAAGTAGAATTGACAGAAACCTCAATCAATTCTAAATTTTGGTAGCCCTATCGTTCGACCTTAGGATTGAAATGGTTCAAGACGATAGACAAGAATGCCCACAGAGACGACAGAAACCTATACGTATGTTTCTTCTAAATCGATTACATTCTGCTCCAAGGAACGAGCTGTAAGCATATGGAATGGTGAAAAAAATATACAATTTCGATATCGGACGAAAGAGGCAAGAAAATCACCGGAGTGCTGCGAGCTATTAGCCATGTCGGCTTGAACGCTCGTCGCAGTCGAGTAACCGATTGAATCAAATCAGTTCTACTGGAAAGATAAGATCGATAAACTAGCGCATGGCATTCCGCCCGTCCGAAGGGAAAGAGGGATCGAAGTCGAGGGCGTCCTGTTTCGACGCGCGGTGTTTAGGGCGGAAGAAGCCGGATAGTAACAAAAATCCACCACGCCCTTGGAAAATCAAAATTTACATGTTTTTTCCAAAAATGTCCCTAAGAATTTGAAAGGCGTTAAAATGTTCCTTAAAAATTTTTATTAAAGAATATTATTATAAGCAAAAAAAAAAAAAAAAAAAATTATACTTATTTGACTTTTTTTTTAAGGCAAATATATAAAGATGGTAAATGTCACAAGACTATTACAATGTAGATGTCTATGACATCTAAACATCATCAAATTTAAACATCATCATAAAACTACTAATATCCAAGTAAAAAAAGATGTCAAGTTGAAGCAACTGTTACCCGACCAAGAGCTCTATCACTTGATGTCTACAAAGCGTCGTATATATATTTGGACCTTGTGAAATATCATCTTAATATAAAGTACAATATTCTCAAAATGATGCTGATTGTGTACTTTCCATACAAGATAAATCATCAAAGATATAACAAGATATATATCGCGCTTTGGTACACCATCCTTAGTGGCGATGAAAAACATCAAATAAAATTGCTCTTGCTATTGATTTTGAATCTCATATCAAATCATCTCTTGACCCTATCAATAAGAGACTTAGCAATAACATAATTAAAAAGATGTGGGCATTAGACTCTTTTAAATCGGCGGCACAAGACACACATTTTGTTTGGTTTATAAGGCAAGTTGTCTGCTGTCCTTAGCTTCCTGTGAGCAAGTAGCCAAGTTATGAAGTGGTGCTTGGGCAGTATATATGACTTCCATATCACTGAAAACCAAGGGACTTTGGGCATTCGTGGATGAAAAAACTCATAGGTCAAAGCTAGCCCATTTTGCTCCGCTACAAACTACTCAACGAGTTTCATGTTTGCCACCCCAACAAGCTGTAAAAGAGTGTCACGAATTTGAAGTAAATGCTTAATGAGTGGAGAATCTGAATCAATCACACCACTATCCAGTAGAACAATAGTTAACCAAAAACATTCAACATCTTGAAGTACGGATCTATCAACTCCAACCGGTTGGCATAAAAAGGGTATGCTTTGGCCAAGCGGCTACCTTCTTTGTGATAGCCTTAAGAAGTATTTCATAATTTACAATGCATACGGTCTCTCTGTGGCTAATGGAATACCAACATAGTAGAAAGGAAAACACCCCTCCTGAAAACCTGTAATGTGGAGTAGTTGCTTACCCATTTGCTCATCAACTCCAGCCACATACAAGTTCGATTTTAGTGGGTCCACTCTAAGGCTTACCTTGTCACCAAAATCCGTCAAACCTCCCATGATGAGGTTCAAAGTAGCGACATCCGCCCTCACACACAACAATAAGCCATCGATGTGAGCTAGGTGAGTGAGTTCTACCCCCACACACATAGGATGATAATGAAAACTGTCCGTTCTTAAAACTTCCTTTATAGAGTGAAAGAAAACCTCCAAACAACAAAGAGAAGAGTAGGCCACCTTGCCTCAAATCTCTTCTCCCACTACAGATGCCATGTAGCTCTCCATTTAGGTTAACTGAATATGATACCATGCTAATGCATTCATGAATCCATCTGCAAAATTGCTAGGGAAAACCATAATGACCTAGGGCAGACATAAGGAAACCCCTATCAACCATATCAAAGACCTTCCAGAGATCAACTTTACTCATGCACCTTGGTGAGATTCTCTTACCAGCATACTTTCTAAATAGTTCTTTGGCTAGATGGATATGCTCTCCAATGGACCAGTCCTTAACAAAAGCCACTTGCGTCCAATCAAACTATCCATGACACTTGCGAACCATGTTGCCAACACTTTGGAAATGACTTTATGAAGACCGTGCAATATGAAATAGGCATATAATCAGAAACATGCAAAGATTGATCAAATTTGGGAATAAGAGTAATCAATATTTGATTCCATTGCTTAAGAAGTTGACCATGATGAAAAAACTCCTTTACCATGGTTACAAAATCATCCCTAACTTTGCCCCAAGCTGGTGTATAAAACTTTAAATTGAAACCATCTTACCCAGGAACTTTATTGGTCCCATTATCAAAGAGAGCCTCCTTAATCTCTCTGTTGTGATTGGAGCAATTAGGCCCACAGCTTGGGCTTGGAATAGCCGATTCGCAAGGAAGTTGGCGTTGTCCAAAGGTATACATTGGCCAATTTTCCCCCAATAGGTCATGAAAGTAACCCCACAAACTCTGTGGAAACCTCATCTAAACTAATTGTTTGCTCTCTGAATTTCTTAGTGAGTGTGATGATGACATTTCTTTTGTTGTTACGTTTCACCAAGTCATGGAAAAACTTTATACATCTATCACTATTCTTGAGATAGGTACTCTTTGCTCGTTGTTGATAGAAAAGTTTTTCCACCTCCGCTATCATTGTGGCTCTCTTTCATCATCCCATAATCACTTGGAGGTTTAGTTCCAGATAGAAGGCTTCGTTGGGCATCCTTTAGCATTGATTTGTTCCTTAGAGCTTGCTCCAAGATGTATTAGAAATGAAGTTTATCAAGTTGCCGCAACTTATCCTTTAGTTTGTGTAAGCTTTGCCTTGAGTACATATTGAGCATATATGGAGACGGGATCATCCTATGAACTCGCCACCAAGTCTTGAAACTCATTATGCAGTGCCCACATAATATAAAATTTGAACTGCTTTTTGCATCCATTCTCCCTTGCAAATGTCCAAAATGTACCGCAAGAGCGATCCGATAGGCATCCAGGAGGTGTAAAATCCACATAACTCCCATAGTCTGCTATAAGCTAATGTGAGTTAACTATAGCACGACCAAGCTTACAAGAAACTAATCCATTAGTCCATTTTAGCCAACATCTAATAGAGAGAAGATCAACCTAGCCAAAGTATGAACAAAACCTTCGAAATCTTGCAATTCACAATTGGTAACAAGTTGGCCACATTCCTTGTCTTGGACCATTAATAATGAATTATAATCCCTTATAATTAGCCAAGGTTCATGTATCATCTCCCCAAGAAGTGTGAGCACATTCCATAGGAATCCTCATGTTACAATAGAATGTGAACCATACACAAAAGTCACCATAAAAATCCGACCTATAATTCTGCAATGCAATCGACAATGAATATTTGATCCGATGCTATAAGAATGCTCAAAGAAACTCTTTGCATATCCCAAAGGAGTTCCGACTTCTTACATTAATCCTTTCGATGTCCCAACCTTTGGCAATTATCTCAAAAGTTAGGCATTGCTTCATATATTATCTCAAGATCAAGTTGAGCTCCAGTGGACAATATTATTTTCTTCTGGTGGGCATTACTTCATATGTTATTTCATATACTTATTTGACGTTTCTACCTTTCATTCACCGGTCCGCGCCCTATATAAGTTTCCCATAGGCTACCGGATAAATTCAGGAAGCGAGATGAGCCATAAGGACCAGCCGACCCAACACCATGATTGATTTGAGCACCACAAGTGTTTGTTTGCGTTGCATGGGAATCAAACTCTCATTGCTTAAGAAACTTGTATGTCCATACCAAGCCAAAGGGGTAGGCCCGGCTAAGGCATAGCTCTAATTTTATTGGGGCCTATTATTTTTAATTATAGTATTTAATGTGACGACAATAACTAAATAGATGACTCTATTTAATTTCATGCTAGGACGTCTACTTATTTCAAAAAATAATAAAAATAAACTATATATAAATTTCTTGAGATAAGATATACGATGTGTTTTCAAGTATTTTTTTTTATTTTGGTAATTTGTAACAAAAGAAAAGTCAACAAGGGTCACAATTAACGGATCTCAAATATTTAATTTGGGATCATAATTTTTAATATGTTAAGTTTATTCTTATTCAATTTTTTTAAGAAGACATTCAATTTTAATATTAAATTATTTTTATTTCATTTGTGAGATTTTTTAAATTATACATAAAAAGTCAATAGTCAATTATCTCATTTAATAGGATTTTCTAGTCGACAATCTCTAGTTCTTTTCTGATATACATCAGGAGGACTATTGGATCAGATCAAGATTCATATATTAATTCATTCTGATACGATCTAAAGACCCATGTGAATATTAGGAAGGGACTAAGATTGTGCAGTAGAAAATCTGCTCTCCTTTTTCTTCTGCACCACACGCACTCATTTCCTTTCTCATCAGTGATTTTGTACCAACTGTATTTTTTTTTCTCGCTCGATAGTGACTCTCATAGGAAGTCCTTCTCCTCATCAAAAATTGGATCCTCGTTTTTTTTTAATTCAATTTTTGTGAAGTCTTTAATCGGGCTGTTGCTTTGATTGTGTTATTTTTTAGTGCTCTATTGTAAATTTCAAGTCTTACCCAAGTAAGTATAGACTTTCCGTGTGTTAGTTGATAGTGGCCATGAATAACTTGGCCATAACAATTTTTTGGCAGATTAAAAAGTAGAAAACTAAAATTTACATAATTTTTTTTTTAAAAAAAATATTTTAATTTGTATAAAAAACCTTTAATCCATCGTTGTCGATTCCAGGTCAGAAAGCGAAAATCTTGTAATTTGTTAAAGGCCGACAAAAATTGTTTACCCATTGAGAAATCCGAAGCTGGGCTATCATCAACCATCATGAACAAGATTGGTATGGAAGAGTGCCAAGTAAATCAAGTACATATCCATCTTTCCTGAGGCGATCCAAGTTGAGTGTCCCTATGGAAATGGCTGGCATAAACTGAGACTACGGAAATGGGGCACCTATTCAATAATTCCCATATAAACAAATCAATAAATACCCATTCTATATTTCTATTGCATGTTCATGGTCCTCTCCGTCGTGTTCGGAGTGGTGTGATGATCAAAACATAAAAGATTGTCACATTAAATTTGGGATCGAAATTTGATGTGTCTGAGCATATTCTTTTTTATGCCTTTGTCTCTTATATTAATAGTTAATAGTTAATAGTCACATGTAATTAGCCCCAAGGCTAGTTTAGTT
>JBBPFP010000032.1:674499-685464 GCA_037974795.1 Kaempferia galanga
AAAGGAGCAAATATTTTCAAATAAAGTGTCACACCATTCCAAAAACTCATGCTCATCATAGTAGAGTAAGCCAATTTCCCTTTGTTTGTTTTTGACCATTGACATTTCTCCCACATATCACTTGTAAACATGGCCCTAAACTAGATTTTTTTTTTTTTTTTTTTTTTTCAATCAAACTCTCCAATGTGGGGAAATTTGAAATTTGATCCAAGTCTGGTAACTCCTGGCCAGACTATGTCTCTCTTCTTTGTGAAACTTCTCATTAATGACAAAGTCTTATGGTGAGCATAAATGAATATGGTAAAGTGGAAATTGGCTCCAAAGGTTAGCTTGCTCAATAACCTTTTTATATCGTGGGAACTTGCCAATACTTTCAAGTATAAGATTAACAGTGTGAGTTGCACATAAACTTCAAAAGATCCTAGGTAGCTTTTCTCTCTTCAATTAGCTGCAGTCATAGTGTTGGTGGCATTGTTTGTTCCAATTTGAACAATATTATGAGCTCCTACTTGTTCAACACACTTGTCAACATACTCAAAAATAATCTATGTGCCTCGTCTGAAGACTCCTTAGACTCTAAAAATGTAGACCCAGCTTGCAATTAACACATTTAAAATGTTTCTTTTTCTATCACTCCATGCATCTATCATGATCGAGCACCCATTCTTCTTCATGTTTCTTCAGCAGTTGCTTTGTAATTTCAACTTTGGCTTTCAATAGTGGCTCCCTAAGTTGATAGTGAGTTGGAGGCTTGAATCCTAGTCCAAATTGACCCACTGCCTCCTTTAGTTGCTTGAAGCTATCGTTATCAACAACATTGAATGGGATTCTATTTTCATTAACCTATCTCCCAATAACTGAGCAATTGCTGATGCATATCTATCTATGGGGCCAAGTGGAGGAGGTTTTTTAATTCCATCTATCCCTTTAATTTTAGGACTTTCTTCGTCTAGAGAAATAGTCACCTTTGCTCTACAACTTTGTTCTTCCATTATTTTGTTCTTTCTATTCCTCTAGCCTGCTTGCACTTATTTTTATCTTCTTGCAATGCTTTTCGACAACCAAATACATTTCCAGGTATATTTGCTATGTGCTCCGTGATCCTATACACTCCCCCGATATCATTTTTTCACACAACTTGCATTTAATTTTGTCGAGGGGGTTCTTAGGATCAATTAGCATCCCAAACTCCCATCCGATGTCATTTGACTTTCTCCTGAGAATCCCGGATTCGGATTGAGTGACGAATGCCGTCAAAGATGGATTGTTTGCCATTGTAATTGTGATAAACTGAAAAGTGATTTAAGAATAGATTTAGGATATAAATAAGTAAACAAAAACATTAATATAAATCAGTAAAAAAATATTATCATAATATAGAATATAAATGTGATTTATATGACTTACTAAAGTTTATCATAAAATGGCGTGAGGAGGCAAGAGGCAGTTGGGAAGTCCAAACGACACGAGGAGATCGTGATTTAGGGCTTAAAATGGCAAAAAAAAATTGTGAAATTTCTGCAATGCCAGCGACGCAAGTCGCCTAGGGTGGCCGACCAGAACCTTTCCTGTGTGGGTGTCGGCCGCCGAGCACCTAGGCAGCCGCCTAGGGCATTTTTGAGAACACTGTTCAAAGGTATAGAGTTGTGGGAGGTGCATGAGCACTATCAAGGTTTTAGATAGTTTGATTTGTTTTTCTTTTGAGTAGAGTTTTATATTACAAGAAAAAATATATATTTTTTTGGTAGGACATTTTTGTATAATTTGTTTGTTTAGTTGGTCATCTTTTGATCTCCTAGTCTAACAATAGTTTGGATAGTTTTAACTGTTTGATATGATTTGTTTGTTAGGTGGGCCTGAGTAGTAATAAGATCTAATGTGTTGTAATTGATTTTTTAAAGACGAAAGAAAATATCTGACATCATGAATTCATACTGATTTTACAGTATTTTATTTCAGTTGCTTGTTTGTACCCTCTCAGTAGTGGATGACACAAAGCTTCTAACAAAGGTTAGTAGTTCTTCAGTTTATTTGATAAAACCTTGTCAATTTCTAACAAAATTGGAGATCATCTTACAGATTGTGATACAAGAACTCCAAACGATGCTGAAGGAGCTAATATTGGATAAGGTATTTGCTTTTGCATTATACAAGCTGATGCGTTGCACAGGAACAATTATGTTAGCGTTTGTGGTTTTAACTAAACCTGTTGCTACTAATGAAAACAAGGTTTTTTTATCACTTACCAGAATGGAAGGCGAATGATACTACAGCTGCTTCATCCACATAGTTCACTATATTTCACACTTGAGGACCTGGTTTGTTTGAATTTATCTGTTGCTTCTCTCTTTGAACAGGCAAGCACATAATTCTATTCACTTTGTGCTTTTCACCAGAGTTGGGAATAAATCTAAGCCCTTAAAATTCATTTCAGGTGGATGAGACAAAGGATGTCTCAGAAATAAACCAAGTTCCACTAGAACAAGGGGAGAATTTGATTGATAATAATGAAAAGGAAGGTAGAATAGTTCAGTCTGCTACTGGAAGCAAGAAAGACTCGTTTCAAAGGAGACATGAATTATTAGTCGAGAGTGGGCTTGCTGAGGTAAAATTCACTATTCTTTTTTTTTATTGAGAAAATAAAATACTATTCTGCTTGTACAATGTGCATACAGCACACATTTTTCTCGAGGCATTATTCTTTTTCTACCTCTTATTAGCCTGAGTTTATTACAACAAAATAATATGCAGTGGTGTCTCATTCTTGTTCAATATTTTAAATTGGCACATAGTTATGGGGATCTATTGTAAGCTATGCTCTTACAAACTGAAACACATAATATTTGCTAATAAAGATTTTGATACTGCATGAATATGCTTGACTTTTCTTCAGCTATGACTTGTAGATTACATTGATTTAATGGATATTAGCATCTAAATTCCAAACGAATTGAATAATCAGATTATGCAGTGGGCTGTTGATTGAACACTATCACATATATGATGTTCATGTAGGGAGAGATAATGGAAGTAAATTGTGGGCTCTGTAATCTAGAGGATCTGATATTTAGAAGTGTAAGTTGGTATTTAGAAATGGAAATTGTCATATGTTCTCTAAAGCTGTGTTCCTTGTGAAGAAAAGATGGGGTAAAAGAAGCGAAGGTAGGGAAAATGGGGTAAGAAATGAGTTTTCTTCCATTTTTTTTGGGTAGAAAGGGGGGAGGGATAGAAAATCCTCTCCACTAATTTGGGTTTCTCCAAAATTGATGGAAAGACATTTTAGTCCTGCTAAGACGGGTTGTTTTATGAGAAATAAAATTTAAATTTAGTTATTAATAGTAGTGTACAAATTTTCTAGTATTATATGTGTATCATCTTTTTCGAAATTTTCAGTCATATCTCTAGTATTTTTAAAATGTGGATGTTGGGCATCCAAAATCAAGTCTACTGTTTTAATTAATGCATGCAATATGTGAATATAATAAAGAAAGATACTATGATTTTATTGCAGGGACTCTTTGGAATTTGTATTGATAATATTAGCGAGCTACTCTGTTCGAACTTTGGCAAAGATGTTGTTTATGAGGTTTGGCCTACCATTTCTCTTTTTGAACTACATTACTTATTTAGTCTGGCCAACAGCCTTGGAATTTTGTCGTTTCTTGGTTATTCTAATTCCTGTTGATGACCCCTGGATTTTGTTTTCAAATTTGATCTTTAAGGGTTTCTCGGCAGTGATTTTTTTGTATGGATTTAATCCTCGGAGATGACACCTCATATATTTTTTGTCGTACCAATCTCTGTTACAGTTAGCTGTTGGTGGAAGCGATGGCATCTTGCAATCTTTTACTGATAGAATAAATGCTTTGCATGAAGCAATAGCTTCTCTAGCTGTGTTGTCCAAGACAAATGAAACAGAAGGGGAACATGTTTTCGAGAACTTCCACTCAAGTAGGCTGATCAGGAAACTTGTTCACAACTCCCCTAGTTTTGCCACTACTCTCTGGCAAATGGCTTTAGAAGGCAAGTGCGAGATTTGGGCTCAAGGTCACAGGTAAGAAACAAATTGCTCTTTGGTAAAAAGATCATGAATATTATATCCATTAATAGATTATCTGCCAATGTACATCTTCTGGGGGTCTTTTACAGTTCCAAAATCCTACATGCATTCCTACAATCATCAGTTTCTGCAATCCAAGATATGGCAAAGCCTGAGCTTCAGCTTTTGATGGACCGCGACGTTCTGAAAGCCCCTGCCAGCAAGCTTACAGAAAAAGCAGCTGATTCATAAGAAGCCAAGTTTCTTTTTTTTTCTCCTATTCCTAAGTCGTTAATGACTTTAATTGCCTCTCAGTTATTGTGAAGTTTTTCTTCATCCCTGATGCAAATTTGGCTTTAGTGGAGTTTATATATCAGCTGAAAGAAGTTGCAGCATTTCTTGACAAATCCAGATTCATGCAATCATGATTGAAGTGTTTGTTCTTGCGGGTTAATAACTTCACGAGAGGAGAAACAATTTCTAGTTTTATCCGTGTATAACTATTAGCAGTAAATGGACCTTTTATCTTCAGATTGATTTATGTTGCGGAAGTCATTTTTATTGCGAGTTTTAGACTGGTATGATGATGCCCATGGATCGATTTTGGGGGTTTAAATAGGGGTCATTCATAAAACTAACATAAGAGCGAAGAAAATCAAAGAAATGTAATAAATGTGAAATATATCTATAATAGAAAATTACTTTAAATCAAAGAAATTTATTCTGTTAAAAAATTAAGTTACATCTCATTGTCGCTGGCAATATAAATCGTTAGTAGAACATTATTAGTGTAAGTCCTTCAGGTGGTTGAGTATAGTTAAGATATGAGTTCAACCTAGATTAAGTTAGACATTGTGGATTTAACTTTTATATCAAGTGTAAAGAGAGTTAGAGAAACATATAACCATTCAAGACAGCAGACGCAAGAGGTAGTGAATGATTGTATGGGAAGGAGTTGACGGATTTAATACATCTGAGAGATGAGAAATTACGAAAGAGTATTTCGATGGAGCAAAAAGGACACACGGGATGCATCTGAGGGACGAAAAGTCAAAAGGAAGATTGTTCGAGAAGAACGGAATTGAGTTGTTGTGGTAAGCTCAATTCGGGATGCAATCACCCAGACAACTAGATAAGAAAAAAGTCAACTCCATAAGTTGACCTTTCCAAGTGCTTAGAACAAATTTAGGCGGCAGTATGTTGTGGCCATGTCACCAAGAGCCATTATCCAAACTAATTAGGATGGCATCTACATTAGCAGACTCTAGTGCTTGCATCACTTTAGGCACTCGAATCACTTCAAGTGCCCGAATCACTTACGACGCCCGAATTACTTCCGACAACCAGAATCTGAGAAGTCATCTAGAGCCATTAGTGGACCTTTGCTAAAGTGTATTGAGTTCGACAAGTCCAAGCGTCCAGACTACTTATAGGCTCTCGAAATGTGCCATGTCAACAAACGGTCAAATTAAAGTCGAAGGCTATAAATAGAGGGTTGAAGCTTGAAGTTCAATACAACATACCTATTTAGTTCACGTTTGTTCATTTTTTTTTAGTCTTGTACTCAATTCTGTAAAGAACTTCTCCACTTCTTGGACTAACAACCTAGGTTTGTAACTAAGTAATTTGTCTAATTTCTTTCTTTTCTTTTATGTATGTTTTATATTGTTAATGTGTGTGTTCTTGCCAGATCTTTAGAAACAGAAATATATTAACTTTATTTGCAAGTTATTATTCACCCCTCCCCTCTAGTTCTTGGAACCACTCCTGTTGCACCAAAAGTTGCTATTAAAGCACAAACTGCCAAAAAGACTAATCACTGATTGTGCAACAATAAAGAGGGAATCAAGTAATGGCCGGATCAAACATCCATCTGCCTAAGTTTGAGGGTGAATTCATAATATAGGAAAAGAAAATGAAGATTTTTTTAAAAAACTAATTTTGAAATTATGCTTTGTATAAATGGTTTCAAAGTACCCAAGAACAAGGATGGTGAAGAAATCGAGGAACAAGTATAAACAAAAAAAAAATGAGAGGAGTTCATAGTCAATGGTAAGGTTGAGTTTCACTTATTAAGCGTACTACCATGCAAGAACTCAATAGAATTGGCTCCTACATCTCTATCAAAAATCTTTGGAAATAGTTCTTAGAACTCCATGAAGGCACCTTGGAGGCAAAACTAGCAAAGACGAGATCTACTCAGCAACCTCCAGTTGGAAAAGGGTGAGAAGGTTGCACAATTACATGCAAAACTAAAAGAGATAATCACCGATCTCAGCAACCTTGGAGATATGGTTTCAAATCGAGATGCTCTCATATATGCATTAAATGCATTTTCGAGAACTCGAGAGTGGATATCAATAGGAGACTCTTATTACATATCGAAGAATTTGGAGGTAAGTGTTTTATAAGAGTTATTGTCAACTTTGGAATTATATGAACCTCGATGGGTAAACTTTGGTAAGAAAAGTCATACAACAACATCACTTTACAAGCCAAGAAAAGTGACTCCAATCTAGACACCTCACTTCATGAAGATCAAGAACCATATTTGGTAAGAAAAATGAAGAAATTTTTTAATTCTAACAAGTTTAATAAGAAAAAGGCTCAAGATTGCTAAGAAGAAAAGAGAAAAGGATAATTGCCCAAGCTTAAAAAAATGAATAAAGAAAAAGGCAACGACAAGAAGCCTAACAGACAATACAAGAATGTAAAGGTAACTTGGGATGACTTAGACGATTCAGAGTCAGAACAAATAACGATGCTTACAATAATGGCGGCTCATTAGGAAGAAGATGACTACTCATTCAAAGAAAGCATGATGAAAGGGAAGCTCAATCTATGAATTTGACATGATAAGTAATTACATAACCTTCCCTTCAATCAATTTTACAATGCAATTAAGATGCTTTCTAGTTGGTTATGTAAACTAAAAAAAAAGGGTCAAAATAAGCTAGAAATTTGTGCCTAAAAGAACTTGAAATATTATCAGAGAATTTAAAGTTTAGGATCAGATAGATTCCTTAAAATTAAACTTAGAAAAATTGTCTATTGGTTCAAAATTTGAATTATTATTGACAAAAATTTTCCAACAAAGTTTAGAATAAGGAGGACTAAATTGAAATTTGAGAAATTATAAGGGTCAAATTAAAAAATGGTCAAGATTCCAATTCCTATCAAATACATGGTAAATTCAATAGGTAAAAATTTATTTTCGATATTAAAATCAATTTTGAAATATTAAAAATTTATGAGAATGAACTTTTTATTTTTTTTGTTATTTTTTGTCAATTATTGAAATTGCATGTTGTAAAATAAAAAAAAATGATTCGGTATCTCTTCTGTTCAAAATTTTAAGGAAACATTTTTTTTGTGAAAAAAAAACATGCATTCTCTAGTTAGGTAAAATTTCAAATTTTTCTCAACTTAGAAATATTTTAAAATATTTTTCTAAGAAAAATCAATAGAAAGTCTTTGAGAATGAATTTTGCCAAACTTTCATATTTATTCAAAATTTTAAAATTTTTGGACGTGTTAGTATTGTTTTTAATAAATGTTCAAAGAAAATCCTATAAATTGTAAATATAAAATAAAATAAAATAAATTTTCTGTGATAGAAAATATTGTGTGCTACAACTTGTCAATAGTTTATATTTTTTGTTAATTAAAAAATAAATTTTTAAATTTGTTTTTAATCTCAAATTTTTGATATGATCAAAAAAGAGAGATAAAAAATTAAAGGGAAACAATACATAAATCTAGGGGAGTTTTTAATATTTATTATTTGCTACTTTGAAATATTTATTGCATTGTAAATATTTTTGTCTCTAACTTAATCTCATTCATATCACAAAAGAAAAAATTATAAATATCCAAAGTGGTTGAGCCACGATTCTTATGTGAGTTCAACACAAATCAAGTTAGATCTTGTGGATTTAACTTATATGTCTAAGTGTACAGGGACTTGGGAAATACACAAGTATCCGAGATGGCAGAAAATGCAAGCGGTCATGAAGAATTGTACAAGGAGCCAACGGGTTGAGTGCATTCGAGAAACGAAGAGCTATAGAAGAATACTCTGATCGAGCGAGAAGGATACATGGGATGCACCCAAGAGATGAAAAGCCGAAAGGAAAAACTTCTTGAGTAGAGGAATGGAATTGAGTTGTGGTGAACTTAATTTTAGGATGCCATCACCCAAACTGCTGAAAAAGAAAAATGATCAATTCCACAAGTTGATCATTCCAAACGCCTGGAATATTTCTCTACGCTCTGACTCCAAGTGCCTGGATGTCGTAGCTACATCAGCAAGAGCCATTGCCGAAACAGATTAGGAAAGCATCCACGTTAGCAGACTTCAGACGCCCGGATGACTTCCAAATGCTCAGAATGCGAGAAGTCATCCAAAGCCATTAGTAGATCTTTGCCAAAATGGATCGAATACAATGAGTCCAAGTGTCTGGACTACTTCTAGATCGAAGACAAAGGCTATAAATGAAGGTCTGAAGCTCAAAGTTCAATACAATACACTTGTTTAGTTCATGTTCATTTAGTTCTTTATTAGTCTAGTACTAAACTATTGTAAGAGGCTTTTCCACCTCAGACTTATATTCAAAAAAGGAGATCTTAGTAGAGCTTTCATAGTTCGATTGTAACCAAGAAATTTGTCTAATCTCTTTTCTTACTTGTATGTATTTTTTATATTATTAATGTGTGTACAACCCAAGGGTTGTATCCTTATTAAATCTTTAGCCAGAGAAATATATTAACTTTATTTATAAGTCGTTATAAACCCCTCCCTTGCTACCTATCCAAACAGTTCCTGTGGTACCAAAAATTCATCTGGCTCCTTTCCTTTCTTGTATGTGTTTTTTATATTTTTAATATGGGTTCCCTTACTAGATTTTTAACAAGAGAAATAAACTAACTTTATTTACAAGTCGCTATTCACCCCTCCCCTCTCATATAAGTTTTTTTTTATCACATCATAAAGCTAGCTTTTACTAATGGTAGCATCATATATCATCAACAATGCACCCCTCCCCTCTCTTAAGTTTTTTTTATCACATCATAAAGCTAGCTTTTACTAACGGTAGCATCATAAATCATCAACAATGCACCCACAAATTGACACAGTTAATATCTATATATGTTATTGCTCCAATAAATCTTATGATCAATTTTCAATCAAAATAAAATACCTCATTAGACATCTAACCTACACTAAAATAAGTATCCACCATTAATTTATTTCCCTTCAGATAATATGAGATTGTCATAGAAGAGATTGTCATAAAAAAGCCGCTAAGATTATAACTTCAAATATAATCAACAATGCAATATCATTGCAATCTATTGATTAAAAAAAGAATATATCATTAAAAAATTTCATAGATAACATTTGCGATGCTGTCCTTGAATTTAAAATCCTTAAACAATAAATTCTCTAAAATCGCTGACATATTTTAACAAGGCACTACAAAACCCTCGAATATAAATAAATAATACAATTATCTCATATAGCAATCCCGACAATAACACCATCACATCTATCACATCATAGGAACAATAAAAGAATAAGTGCAATACATCTTAATAAAGGTTAAAAAAGTAGTTCAACAATCCAAGACATTCGATATAGAGAAGAATCACATGCAATCTATCAGGGAAAAATAAAACGTAACGATAACTTTTCATTCTTTTAAAGAAAATTCTCGACTGTCAAGGAATAGTACAAACTATTAAAAGGAAGCAAAGTAAAGAAGAAAGAATCTGCGAGGCATTACACAAATCGAACAAATAGGCAACTTTCTGGATATGCAAAATGATGAAGGCACTAGTGGTAAAAAGCTCAAACTAGAATACAACCCATAAACAAGAAAAAAAATGTGAAGACATCAATATGCACCCAGCAAGTCATGCAACAAAGTCGCCTCGTGGACTTCTTAAAAGAGCTCTTCGGAGTTGAACTTGTTCCAAGCCTCCTGGTTTACATCACAAAACATCCAGAAAGGGAAGGCAATGTAGTCAATGCTAAAATAGGGTTGTCAGTCATTTTTCTTTCACCATAAAGGAAAATTATGAAACTAACATTTGCTAAGCATTTCCATATTCAACCCAGTATCTTTAAGGATATCTTAAAGAAGTCAAAGAGCCAAACTCTTTACAAAATGGAGACCTTGAATAGGTCATCAATGATTCTAGTAAAGCAACATCTAGTAGCTGCAATCAAGAAGAAATGGGAAGGATCAATCACCATCTCACAGTTCTGAGTTGCATTAGATCCTGAACCTTTATACTTGCATGTTGCTTATGAATTTTTGTCTCCCTAAATTCCACCCATGACATCAGTCACAAGCCCGGATAAAGGAGAAGCATTACATTATATTATCATAGATTTATTAAACTATTGTGCTAATACTAAGTTGTTCCTCAGAAGGAATGCGTTACAGGGTCCGATTGTAATGTCTCGGCAAGGACCACTATATCTCCAAAATTCGGGTGTAGTGTTAAATATACAAGAATTCATATTGCAGGGTTCGACTGTGACATATCGACAAGGTCCGTTACATCTCCATAAGAACGTAGGTGTTGTGTTAAATAGGCAAGAGTTCTCACATCATAAGTTGGCTAAGAACAAATATTATAGGAAAACTATAGTCTCAGATTTGGAACATGGAACATAGGAACCCTCACGGGTAAATCAATGAAAATAGTAGATATGATGATTAAGAGAAAAATTAGTATTTTGTGTACAAGAGCCAAAGTGGATAGGCAAGAAGTCGAAGATGATAGAGAACTTGAGTTTAAAGTTATGGTATACATGAAAGAATAAAATAAGAAATGGAGTGAGTATTGTTGTAGATAATTGGTTAAAAAATGAGGTTGTAGGAATAGTTAGAAAAGGGGATAGAATTATACCACTT
>JBBPFP010000032.1:751597-766943 GCA_037974795.1 Kaempferia galanga
TAGAGAATACATAAGACAAATTATTTTCCATGTTTGATTAGGGGTGAGCAAAAGTTTGGTTAAACTGACTTAACCGACTGAATTTAATTTAAAAATTAGGTTGGGTTAATTCAAAAATTCATTTTTTAAGAAAAAATATCAATTATATCAGTTTAATCGGTTCGATTTTGGTTTAAAGAGTCAAAATTCAGTTAAACCAAATAAACCAATTTTTTTACCGCCAAACCGAATATATCTGTAAAGGCAGAAATCCGGTTCTCTCTTGACGCAAAGCCTCCTCACGCAACTTCCCTAATCCCGCGACTTCAGAGGAGGGCCAATCGGGTGGTAAGAACCACCACGATTGGAGAGGAAGTCGGGCAATCCTCCGGCTGGGAGCCCTAGTTGGCTCCTTAGCCTTATCTCCGGCATCGCGTACGCCTCACCTCCCTCCCCCACTCACTCTCCCGGTGCCTCCACCTCCCTAGGAGCCCTAGTTAGTTCCTTGGCCTCGTCTTTAGCTCTAGGAAGCTCATCTCCGCCGAGTCTTCTGCTTCCTATTCCTCCTCTTCAGATTACTTCTCCGACTAAGATCACAACCCTTTATCTGTGAGTTGTTTCTTGATTATTTCGGTGGCAATTCTGAAATCGATTGTGCGGCTACTGGATCCATCCAATGAAGGATCAACGGCATTGGAGTCTGTCAGGAAATTGGAATGCTCTTTGGTACCACTCCAGTTTGTTTGCCTTATGATCTGGACTTAGAATCACAGATCCTGTTGTTCTGCACCCTCTTACAACAACTTGCTATGGATATTAGTAAACCATCTTTTCTGTGATGACTAGCAAATAATAGGGGCCTAGTTTTACCTCATCACCATCGTCGAAGGTATTGATGATATGGAAAATGCAGTGATCTTTAACTTCAAACCAAGAAACTGATTTTGCATTGCCAAAATGAGGCATAACTCCTATTTTCAATTTTCCATTTTGCACATAACCAATGAACCTACAATCCGTCCAACGCCTTTGTTCCCACGGCATTGAAAATCTAGTGCCTCTAAAAGTTTGGTTAATTCGATTTTTAATCGAATTAACTGATATTTTCTAGTTCGGTTTTGCCGGTCTTCGTTAAAAAAATTCGGACATAATCATCTTTTGCTATTGCTTCTATGTATGAATAGTTGGGTCATACAAATTCTTGACATTAGTCTCCCTAAATGTAGACATAGAGAGAGAGAGAGGAGGGGTTGGAGGAGAAAAGTTAATAAAATCATCCTATAGGAACATATTTCTATATTTAATAGTTTCAGCCATTTAGATGCCAAGTTCTTCACACCAAACATCGCCAGCCTTGAAATTCAAACACCATTTAGCTAACATGAAAAATAACATAACATAACATGGAGGCACAACTAATGAAAAATAAAGAATCTGTAGTGAAAAATGATAAATATCCAGCAGGTGATTAAAGAAATTGATGCTTGAGAGAAAACTATTATTACTAGCACTCAAAACTGTATGTATCTGTATAAGCACCACCTTAGCAATAACAGGTCGTGCCATTGATGTTCCAAGCAAATATTTTCTTTCATAAATTGCACCAGCTCGCAAACAAGGAAATATGTACTCCCTGACAAATTCCTCTTTTAAATCCTTCACAACAAGTTGACTTGCACCGCTAGCTTTAGCCTTCTCCTCCAAACCATCCATCTCTAAATCACCCTGGTGGAGAGAAGAATTAGCAGATAAGTTGAAAGAAAATCAGTCAGTTTGACATTAGCAAATACATTCAACTCATATACACAAACGACCAATAAAAATGTATGAATCAAGAACTGAACAATCAATTGTGAGCTTGAAGTGAAGAACAAAAAGTGCACATGCATCAACCATAACAAGAAACAAAATAAGGAATGTTGATCACATACCTGACCAACGTCAGCAGTGAAACATACAACTTCACATCCATAGTTCTCCCTGCAAGTCAAGGATGGTAACAGTCAGATGATTGTGCGACAATTATATCAAAGAGATTGAAAAAATCAGTGCAAGATATGGATTTGGAATAACAAGAGTGCAGTAATCTTGGTTTTATCTTAAACATCCAAGACAAAGGCATTTAGAAGTACAAGTGATGCAAAATTATGGGTCAATTCAAAACAAACTGGTGCAATGAAATAAGCTGGGTCCTGGTCTAATTTCCATCTTATTTTGCTCTTACTTAAAAACTAGCATTTTTATTATTTTTATTTTTCATAGCTTACCTAGTCTATGTTGCACTGGATCTTAGAAGCTTAAGCTATTATTGTTGGGCTCTTGCGAGATTGCTGATTGAGGAACACAGCCCCTCGAGATTAGCTTAGGCACAAAAAGTTATCTCATCCCACTCATGTTACATCAAGTACTATCAAAGCCCGACCATCTTTTTTACTTGTGATCCAATTCCTTTCCATCATCCTACACTGCCACTCATCTTTTTCCTTTGTAAAATTGTATGAAACGATCTTCTAATCCCAATCACCCCTTCACTCTCTTTCTCATCACTCATTAAATCCAACACTTAATTAATTGCCCACCCCCCTTTACAACAACCAAAGCACCATCGAAACCCACTTCCTTCCCAACAAAGAATTCTGTGTTTGGAAAAAAGTCCCCATACCATTACCTCCCACTCTCAACCAGAATAAATAAATTAATTAAGAGAGAGAGAATATTATCACTCCTAAGCCTCGCCATACTTCTCTGCCTCTCTTTCCCTTTACATATCCAAAAAAGCAGTTTTTTAAAAAAATAAAATGCTCACAACCACATGATTCCTCCACCCTTCCCTTGACGATGTGTGTTGTCCTATTCGGGTTACCATGGACGATCTAAAATACCCCAGAAATCTATCCTCTTATGCCCACTTCCATAGATATATGCTGTTGATCAAAAGAAATCCATCATACGAACATCATGCCATCTAAAGAACACCCTATCATCTTTCTTTCAATTAATTAATCTCCTAACAGCCAACCAATTATCTCCTGTTTCCCTTGATCTACAGTGGATGCTGAGGCAGATAGACTTCCCATCCCATTCATGCTGCACTAACAAGGAGATAAACATACATAGCACAGTAAACTAATATTAATACTTGGCAAAGCAGTCCTTTGATTGTTTGACTGATTGATGTAATGAAAGAATAAGGAAAGAAAAAAAATTACACTTCAAGAAGCCAAATGTACTTATGGAATATATAAAAGCAAGAAAGCAAGACAACACCAAAATCCATTTTCATGGAAGAAAAGTGACATACCTTAGCCAAGGGACTATTACTGAGGTGTCCAAACCACCACTATAAGCTAAAACAACTTTGTTCAGCTTACCACGCAATCCACCATTGTTGCTACCCATGACATCAGTCTTCTCGGAATGCACTGCATCTTCATGTGGCACACCACCTGTAACATTTAGAGTACCTACACTTGCAAACATAATAGAAAAGGAACTTAGAGAACAACACACTTGAGATGATTACAGAACAGACATGATGGAACACTTTTCAGATCAAATACAAGAAAAAGCTCAAGGCATCCCCGATACCTTGGCACCTAACTGCACATTTTTGTTGTAAGTCATAGTGACTGGATATTTTACGACAGAATCCAATCGCTCTTGCATTGATCTACCAACATATTATCTTAACTATTAGCATGTTACTCTAATCGCAAAAAATAGAAATCTAAGGAACAGAAAATGAAGCATTAATATAAATGGTCCTAATACCTCCTTGTAGAAGCAGCGCTTCCTCTGGCAGCCAAAATTAC
Source organism: Kaempferia galanga (assembly GCA_037974795.1). Lineage (NCBI taxonomy): Eukaryota > Viridiplantae > Streptophyta > Magnoliopsida > Zingiberales > Zingiberaceae > Kaempferia > Kaempferia galanga. The sequence continues at coordinate 755,389 of JBBPFP010000032.1, forward strand.
CTTGACGAACTGAAACCCCTTCAAGGATTATAATTTTGAAAATTCAAAACACAATTGGTGGCAGAAGGTCTCATACTTATTAAAGTTTACTCCATGATTCATTAACTTGCTTTATTTATGGCTATCAGAGTTTACTCCATGATTCATTAACTTGCTTTATTTATGGCTATCAAAGTAAAAGAACTGGTAGGCAGTAGCATTGCAGTTATAGAAAATTTAGAAGGGGCATGTACCACATCACGTTCATTGATTGTACAAGTTGGAACAACAAGAAGCTGCCAACTTCAATTTTTTAAGCCATCAAACCATGTTTAGTGCAATATCACTACTTGAAAATAAAGTATAAAATCAACAAGTAACTAGATGAATGCAACAACAATTTGAATCTGAAAAATTAGAGAAAAGTGAAATTTCTTTTCAAAGAAAGATTATTACGAGTTTCACTATATAGAATTTACTCTTTATAATGATTCCATTTTTCAAAGGCAAACACGTATTCTTTGACATGTCAACTTCATTGCAATTAGTTTCCCCTCACTTTTTGTGTTGGTGAAACACCTAATGTCGTGCATCTGTCTCAGTATCCTTATTGTGTAAACATATATTCTACTTTTTTTTTCTTGCTCCCTACTGATGAATAAAATTGCCCACCATCGATCCCGTACGTAGCTAAACATACACTACATACATTTAAGTTTAGACTGTTTAAAATCTTTATTAAATCCCTTTGCCATTAGAGCTCAACTTAAAAATTGGTCTCAAATCCTTGAACTTTCATTTATCTTTTTGAATCCCACCATCACATAAATGGCAAAATTTCCTCTGCAAGACACATATCTTCAACAAACAAGATAATTAAATTTCAGTTGTTAACCGGACTCCGCATGGCAAAAGGTGAATGGTGACACGGCCAAAACACGTTGAAAAGCATAATATTATAAATTTTCAAGGAAATTTTGGTTTACCATGGAGAGCAATATTGGGAGATGAAGAACTTCCGACTGCATACATCTGAGCCATCGTTCTCGATTAAACTTCGCTTTGTCTGAAAGAAGCACGCCAGGAATCTTAGAATTTCAAGGAATTGGAGCTGCACATTGTGAAAATATAGCAAAAAAATACAATACAAATAAAAAAAAGTTAATTTGCAGATGGTTTAATGTCAGAACTGACGGTCAAATCCAAGTTTAACAATCGGAATCAGGCGAGATCGAGATGAAAGGAGAAGAAAGGAAAAACATCTAAACCGAACTGTTAGGATTATCCCAAGGGAGGAGAGTTTGACAGCGACGAAGTCGGCAGGAAGCGATCACCGCCACTTCGGGACACAGGCTAAGCTAGGGTTTTAGAATATTACTAATATTAAAAAGGCACTCAAAGTTTTACCATTAAATACATCTCATTTTATATTTTTTTTATTCGGGTAAAATCAAATGGGAGCCCTAAATTTAGCAGCGGGATACTCTATTCCATATTTGGTGGACCTGTTGTTCTCCTCTCATCTATACCGTTAGTGTAGATCATGCACAGTTAGTGCAAATCAGATGTATAATTAAATCACCTGTCTGTAGATCAGAGGGGACCAGGACTGGTTCACAAATTACGGACATCCCCTCTGTAAATTTAGTGAATCACCAAAAGAACTCTCTTTTACCACAAAAAAAATTAAATAATTAAAAAAAGAGAGAATATCCTTATTTTCAGCAAATACCTACAGCTACTCTGTAACTACTATTAATATTGTAAACAAACTGCGTCAAACTAAATTTTATAATATTTAAATATTTATTTAATAAGGTAATCAAGTCAAGCCAAATTAATAAATCAAGTCGTTAAAATGATTATTTAAGCTTGGCTTGATTTCTTTTTTATGATCTTGAATTTGATTTATCAAGCTCTCAATTCAATCTTGTTTGATTGTTTACCATTTTTATATTTTAAGTTTATTTGATTAGTTATTAAGTTTCATAATATAAATTTATTTATTCATTTTGAAAGTTTCTTTCTGAATTGTATTGATGAATATATTTTACGAATATTATTTATCAATGTTGTTCATAAACATTAACAAGCTGAACAAATGTGCATTCATGTTTATTTATTTAGTTAAATAAGTTATTTAAATTTATTTATTTAATTAATTGGTATATATTAAATAAATATAAATAAGTTCTTACCAAACTAAATATCACACATGTTTAACAAATATTCGATTCATTTATAACACAAACTATTATAACATCTAACAACTAATACTACTATAATATTTAATTGTGTAAAAGCTAGTTAAAGATTCCATGGGAGATTAAGCATTGTGTTGACATGTCGTAAATAAAGAGTCACATAAAAAAAATTGTTAAGAGATTTTTTTTTTCATCTGGGGAAAGATAAGTGAGATTTTTTATTTTTATATGATATTGGGTTAGCATTGTAAGTAGACCTACTTATGGGTAAGTTCCCATTCAGTCTGACTAACTGGGACAACGTGCCACTCGAAATTTGTCGGACAGGTTTCGATTCCAGGGGGTGCTGAACCGACGGGTCGAACCATTGGTTCAGTGAGTTTTATTTATTTATTTATTTTGCTCGTTGGAACTATTGGTTAATTGGCGGTTTGGAGGCGTTGGAGGTGATTTTTGGGGGTTTTTGGTTTTTTCAACGTTTAAGATCATTTAACCATTTTTTGATCAATGATTATGATTTAGTATTTGTTGATGCTGTCTGAAATCGGATAGATGAAACTGAGTAGCACGGTGTTGAGGTAGATCACAGGTTGACGAAGCATGAACCGTCAGAGCATGTAGTACGTCGTCCTCCCTGTTCCTGCATGCACTCGCACATATACAAAAAGACCGTTAGAGACCGAACTAGGAAAGGGGTCCCCGGCTTTGGTACTCCGATACTCAAGTCAGTGACGTGACTGAGAGAGGGAAATAAATGCTACAATGGAACAGTAGATGTAGGCGTATAGGAAAGCGTACCTCCGTCAAAAATCAAATACCAATATTTATAGCAGGAGTTTATACCTTGACACGCATATTGACGCACTACTTGCCAAGAATAAACCACCTCTCACACCTTACCTTCTTTGGGTCTGCCATATTTGTATGGGTATGTTAGAAATGGAAACTTCTAATATTTGACATGCTCTGTACACTATGCTTTTGACAATGACAGCTGTCTCACTATGCACCAAAAGGTAGGTGAATCGCTGCTCCCTGGGAATGCGCCTTTTGCCTGGGTGAGGCTCTAAGTCATTCCGTGGCCTCCTCGGGGAGGACCGATGTGTAAGCTGGTCGGCCGGTCGTCTGCTCGGTCGGGCAGAATGTACTTGGGCAATTGAGGTCCGCCTTGCTGTTGTGGCCATCAGGCCGAGTGGAGCCTCAGGCTGCTTCATCGCCTTCTCGGGGGAGGACCGGTGTGTAAGCTGGTCTGCCGGTTTGTCTACTCGGTCAGGCAGAGTGTACTGGTGGTTGCGCAAACCGGGCTTGTAATCTGGACGCTCCGTCACATATCATGCGTCCACGTGCTGACTGCCATGTCATCTGCCATGTGTCACTATGCTGACAACCACGTCTTCTATTACTTGAGCACTGTGGGACCATGTCTGTCTTACCGGATCATACTCCATTCAGAATCTCTTCTTCCTTGAGTCAAATTCAATGCTTTATTCCTTAGTTAATGCCTCTCTTCAGCTGAATGATAAGCAGGATAAGGTTCTGCCAAGCTGAATGCCTGAAACTATCTCAAGTCATCATTTTCTTCTTGTCTTAAACTTCATCATGAGCAGGACAAGTCTCTTTGAAGTTGAAACTATCTCGTGATAGTATTATCTGTTTGGTAATATCACTGCTGACTGGCGGCATTCATGAACAACAGACGCAACTATTCTCAACTTAAACTTATGTCAAAACCATGTTTACCACTCCAAAAAAAAAAAGGGTAAAATGCAGAATCAGAATCATACTTTCTGGCAAAGCGCCTTAAATGCCCCTGAATTGAACTGAAACAGAAGATGCCTACAGACAACAACTTGTCAACACAAATAAAACAGGAATAGAAGTTGGACAGTCATAATAGTTGCCTTGTTCCTTTCCTGCGGTACTTCTTTAGCATTGCAGAACAAACAATTAGGTAGCGTAGCACATCAGACAATAATCCGTTCAAACTAGTAAAATTTGCTTGTTTTACCCGCTTGAATATTTTCATAATCAAAGAGTTGAAATAAAAAGGTCAATATACCAATATAGTTACTTAATATTTTTCCAACAAGACAAGATATAATTAGTTGGAGCCTATATATGTCTAATGGTTCGTCCAAATGCCTATGTTCATTGGAACTAAAAGTCAATCTGTATTTTGTATTTGGATACTCTTTAATCGCCGCTGATCAATAATTTCCATTTTGTGAATTAAGTCATAATGATGTATCAGAAAAGTGGCCACCTCAAACAAGGAGCCTGGACTATCCATGTATGTATATTAAGACACATTGTCTTTCATTCTCAAAGAAGTTATGTTCTCTTTTGCGTAACTTTGAATGAGAAGTTTCAGAGGAATTAAATTCACCGACTTGAGCTCCATAAATCAGCAAATTAACAGTAGTTTAGCTAAAACAATGTGGCATGAAAAGCTAAACAGCTCCAAGAAAGTGTAATTTCTTTATTTGATGAGATGGTGTGAGCTGAGACTTGAACTGTCTATCTCTAGGCTCTAACCCCGATCGATCGAAAGAGAAGAGGTTGACTTTTGGTGTTGAATGATTAATGACCGTTATACACCATCAGATTGTTAGGGAGCCAAACCTTTCTAAGTCATGGAGCACCACTCATTACCTTTAGATATGAAAATGCTGTTTAAACTCTGAGTATAAGGAACTCGTAGTTGATCGCAAGGAATTAATGAAATCAAAGTTTCCTAGACTGTATGCTTTCTCTTTGGTGTTGAATTATAATTCGCGTTGATTAGTTTCGAGTTCAATTTTTGTGTTAAATTCTAATAATAATAACTATATCGCTAGAATTATCATTCAAATAAAATGTACTTAAATTATCTTTGGAATTATTTTAGTAATGAGTAAATTGTTTGGTTAGTTCAATATATATTGTAAAAAATATATATATACTTTAGATAAGTTTTTTTATCTTTCGCATGTGAATATATTTATTTGCTTGCGCGTACTTACTTTCTAGCTTGTTAAATACTTTATAAATTTAGTTTGGTTCGAATCTAAATTTAAAATAAGCGGTTGAAGTACTTTTTTTTTGGATAAATAAATTAAAATATTCATTAAACTGCCCTGGGAGGGCCAAATAGGCAGACAAGCGCGTTGCACGTGCTTGTCACGTGATAGGAGAGATTCCCTCAAGTCCGCGTTCACACCGGCCATTCAACGGCTCCCACTTACTCATTTAATTAATTACGAATTAATTTTAATTCCTCGAGACCCTTCCTCCCGCTTCGTCCTTTTCCTCGTGCGGCAGCATTCGCACCTACGGACGCCGCTGACCAACTTCAGGAAAAAGATAAAAAAAATTAAATTCAAATGTCCGACTTCACACGCACACCATTCCGATACGAAGCCCGGCGGCGCCTGGATCAATGTATGCACCGCACGACGACTCTGCGGCGGGCAGGCGCCGCGAGCTGCAGGCAAACGCACGGTAGCAGCAGGCGGCGGGCAGCAGAATGGCAATGGCTGCCCTCGACCAGCCTCGGCTCTCTGATCCCGCCCAACGCCTCGTACAAAAATACGAATAAAGAAGGCGACAGACATAAACAAACATAAATATTTTCATTCATTCCAATGATTAAGTTAAGCAAGGTGGTGGGTGGTAGATATTGGTCTTGCCATCCAGGCATGCAAATTTATTAGACACTTGCTGAGGCAGGATGACGGCTGCATCGACCCTTGCTTCCACGAAGGACCCAACCAGGCCACATTTTTTAAGTAATTTTTTTTTGGCATTTCCTTGTCAATGGCTACTCCTCCTCCTGCATCTAATTACTAATTAATTTGACCCAACAAAAAAGAAGAAGAAAATACGTTCATAGCAAGCCACTACTTCTTCCATTTTCTTCGTCCATAAGAATCGCACTTCTCTCCCTGTTATCTTACTCCCCGAACTCTTGTCAGATTTTAGGAACACAAAAGAAGCAGAGCCGGGAAAGGAAGTGAGAGATGGGGAACTGCATTGAGCTGCAGAAGCCAATCTTATGGGTAGACGACGACTACGATGACGCCGACGACATGGAGGCGGCGGCGGCCGAAAGCCCTTTATATCGCCGTGCAGAAAAACCCAAGGCCGAGGAAGCAATACTCACGTCGGAGGCCTGTTGCAAAGAAGGGGCGACGGCGGAGGCTTCCACTGAGGTCAAGATCAAGATCAAGATGAGCAAGAAGCAACTGCAAGAGCTGCTACGTCAAGTGGAGGAGCGGGGTTTGCCGCTGCAGAAACTCCTCGCGGATCTCCTGGTAGTGCATGAGATTTGCCTCGAAAATAGAGACGTCACTAAAGATGCGCATTGGAGACCCAATCTGCAGAGTATACCAGAGTAATTGAACAGATCTGTGTAGATTCTTTTGACAAGATTCATTATGGTGGGAGAAAACAATTGCTTTCATATTGACTGCTCTTTTGATTGATTGATCCTAATATTCCCAATTCTCCCCTGTGAGAGAGGGCTACTCTGTATAGTTTAGGGGATTACTGATAGATGTGTCAGATGATTCTGCTAAGCAAGGAGAAATAGATCTCTCTTCCTCTGCCTTTCAGCTCCTTCCCAGGTCTCGCTGTAAACTGTTCCTGTACGTGTACACTTGTAAAAAAATTTTCTTCTTCTTTTCAGTAGATCGAATTTGGACTATGGTCTATAAATCTTGGCAATTTTGTGTGAAATAGATGAGTGACAAGTGCTGTGTAGCAAATTAAACATGCAGAGGAGAGATCATGAGAGCGTAAGCTGTTGAGTTAATTCATATCAATAAGCATAGGTTGGAGTAATTAATTAATGTGATGGCATAGACTACCAAGAAAGTTGTTAGTTCATGAGAGCATAAGCTGTTGAGTTAATTCATATCAATAAGCATAGGCTGGAGTAATTAATTAACAATGTGATATTGTGATGGCATATACTACCAAGAAAGTTGGTTGGTTGATGCATCGATGGCAACTACCAAGGACAGGAAAGACTCTACAGATGGAATTTATAGATGCAAAGGGTACCGTCTTGCAATAGTCAATAGATTATATTTTTATTTAAAAGAGTGCAAAACCTAGAGAAGTTCCACGACAGAATTAAGCAGTAGTGTTTTACGTGTGTTCCTACTCCGAGACTTTTGAAGGATAAACCACGGGACAATGGGAGGTGATACCGACGGAGTCGTGGAACACCAAGGGAAGGGGATCCACTGGAGAGTATGTGAAGTCTGAGGGGAAGAAAAAAAAAAGAAGAGAGTTAGAATGGAGGCCCGTAGAGTACCCGGGTTCAGTCATTTGGACACTCAAGTCAAATTCCCAAAGTTAAGAAAACGTGAAGAAGATAAATAATAGTACGCGCATGAAGATGTGTGAAAATGGAAATCGTACTTCTGTCCAGTGTGGACGTCTTTTATTACATTGCCACTAACTCTCTCTCTCTCCTCCGTATTAATTGTGTATTAATTACTAATGTATCGTGTATCACATTACAAAAATCTCCCAGAATAATGATGGAATTACTGACTGAATTTTATTTCGTCAGGAAGGTAAGTGATAAATATTATTAATTAGACTTTACCGACAAAACCCGAGTTCCGTATTACTAACGGAAATTGGGTTCCATCGATAATATTAAATGATTTACTGATGGAACACAAGTTCCGTTGGTAATTTGGTATTATCGATGGAACCCTGTTCTGTTCGTAATCTCGCCTAAAGTTAGGGCTCGATTGATTGCCCCCGACCTCTCTCTCTCTCTCTCTCTCGTTTCTTCCTTCGGTGAATCTTCGGTGAGTTTCCTCAACCCCTTCTCTCCTTCCCTCTTCTCGACACTGACTGGAGGTCGACACAGTACGCTGCTAGCGGTTGTGCTGGCCACAACACTAATTAAGCTGGCGGCTATTCCTGCCACTAGCACTCTATTGTTGGCTCTCTGCCTGCCAGCCGCAAGCACGTAGCTAGCTGTCAAATTGAGACTTTCCACAGATCAATTTCAGTCATGTGGTCAGTTGGGATAATAATATTCATTTTGGTCAGTTATATTAATATCTTATAATTTATCGCCATATGTGTATGAAAGATAAATTTATGTTCCTTACTATGCTTATTATTAGTCCAACCAATCATAAAGAGAAGATAGATGTTTTCTTGCAACCTCTGATTACTGAGTTAAGATAGATCTTAACCTGGTTCTAACGAGATAAATAAATATAGTGTTAGGATGTGCAAGTGTGATAGGAAGAAAAAGAGTCTTTTTTGGGAGCTACCATATTGGAAGTATCTATTCATTCGATATAATTTAGATGTCATGCATATTGAGAAAAATTTCTTTAATAATACCTTCAACACTGTAATGAACGTGCTTGGAAGAACTAAAGATACTGCAAAATCACGTGAGAAATTAAAATAATTAATCAATAGACTAGAGTTGAATCAGAATGAAACAACCAATAGATTTCTAAAGGGTTGTTATACATTGAACATAGTTGGTAAGCAAGCTTTATGTAGTTTGTTTAAAGAAATAAAATTTCCAGATGGGTATGCCTCAAATATAGCTCGATGAATAGATATGAATAAGTTAAAGATGTTTCGAATGAAGAGTCATGATTGTCATCATTCATGCAAAGGTTTATTCGCTTTCCATGATTTACTTCCTTAAAATGTTTGACAAACACTCACAGAATTGAGTCTATTGTTTAGAGATTTGACAGCTAGGTGTATTATGATAGATGATATGCTTCAACTAGAAACTAACATTTCTCTCATACTATGTAAGTTGGAACACATATTTCTACCTAATTTTTTATTCAATAGAACATTTATCAGTACATTTATTATACAAGGCACAAATAGTTGGTCTTGTACAGTTTAAATAGTGTATCCATTTGAACGGGTTTTAAGAAAATTAAAGAATAATGTTCATAATAAAGTAATAGTTAAGTGGTCAATATGTAATGCTTATCTGATTGAAGAAGCATTTTATTTCTGCTCCTATTATTTTGCTGATAATATGAAAATAAGACATCGCAAGTATCTTAGAAATTCTAATGATGCTCCTCAGCCGATAGACTCATCGATGCTTTCTATTTTCTTGGTAAGTCAATATGTGCATCACTTTCTAGATAGTTAACTCAAGAAGAATATCATGCTTCAAGAACATACGTACTCGTAAATTATGATGAGGTCAAACCATACATAAAGTAAGTTGACTTCTCTAATCAAACATTTATCCTCTATTTAATTTATTTATTTGATATCCCAATGGTCTTAAAATTACATTCTTTCTCAGCTCGTACGAATAATAACTATATCTACAAAATCCATCAATTGGTACAAGTGAGGTAGCTGCAAAGTTAAAGGTCGAATTTACATTATGGTTTCAAATATATGTAAGTTAGAGAATTTGTGAAATTTTTTAGCTCATGTCTATAAAGAAGTGTCATAATTTATATCAAAACTAATTTTATAGGTAAAAGACTGTAAAATATCAAATATGCAAGATTATACGATATAATGAATATTACATCAGAACCCCTCCATAAAATAAAGGTGTACTTTAGTTATTATGTGAATGACCTCAAATTCCACGTGGGACAATGAGATTCATGGAGATTAACATATAATTCTAGTGTATGCATCAAAGGATATATGGATAATAGTAACACTAGTTTGATTATTATGGTAGACTTGGCGAAATCATAGAGATTAAATATCCTACATTACCTATAAAAATGTGTGTATTGTTCAAATGTTCATGGTATTAGCCGACTGCAAGAATAAATATCAGAATACATCCAAATTATAATTTAATTTAGATTAATGCAAACAAAAGGCTCAACAAGTTTGAACTTTTCATTTTTAGGTACAAGCGGGTCAAGTTTCCTATCCTGAATATCGTACGAATAGAAGAAGATCTAGTAAATGGTTGTCTGTTTGTCGAATGAAGCTTTGATCAACCATAGAAATGCCAAAAACCATCACTGCTCAGACCTATGATGCATTTCAAAATGATAAAGTGGAGAGACATTTAGTTGATTCACAACTCCAATCTGCATCTCAATTACTTGTAGATGTTAATATCACTTACGAGAACATAAATGATGAAGAAATATCTAGTAGTGAGGATCATGTTGAATTAATAGAGTTTAACGATGAGAATTTAGAAACTACTAATGTTGATTAGGCATATGTTAATGATAAATAAATATTAGCATTAATTTATATCAAGTAAGTTATGCTTCCATATTGTTTTATATTTTTATTATAATTTCAATAAACTTTATTATGATGTGTTGTAATGTAATTTTGCAGATATTATTATGGCAAAGCAGCAGTAGTACAACTCCATGGTTACAAGGTGCTATGAGTTGTCGGAGACTTGTAAGTATTTTTTGTTATTAGTAATTCAAGTTCGTAAATGATTTTCTTTATAATATATTTCTCATACCTTAATATTTTTTCTTGTAAGTTTCACCCTAATGGCCATCGCATTGCAACATATATCATAGGCAAATTAAGAGTTTGCGCTTCTGGTATTACATGGAGGCATATAGGCTAAGAGACAAAGTTGTTTTACTATAATGAATTAGTCGTAAGTATATTTAATATATTCAATATTTAGTTAATATATTTATCTTTTAATATACTAAAATTTCAACTTATAATTAAAGAAAAGATATATATGGGAGGAAGAGCACGAGAAACTATTTAAAGATACATAAAATAGTTATTATGCTAAACTTTATAGAGAATCTTTATTATATCAGACAGAAGGACACTAGACTAGCGTATGTGTCAACAGAGATATGGAGTACATGGATGACCACCTGGGCTGCACAAAGGTGGTAAGAAAATGTTAAAAAGACTCAAGTCAACAGAAATACAGAGCCAAATAGCCTAAGTACTAAAACTACTCGACATACATCAGGATCCAAATCTATTGTGGAGCAAATCATTGATCTAGTGAGTTTAATTTAGAGTTAAATAAGCAAGTTTTGTATTTATTATTAAATTTGTTTAATTTTATCCTAAATTATTTGTGTATGCAAGAATATGAACTAGCCCGCCAACCTACTCGTATGGAAGTCTTTCTTAAGACCCACAAGGAGAATGGCACATTTGTCGATCCTAGATTGAAGGTCATACTGTTGGTCCTCGAGTTGGTTTTTATGTGATCAACCGAATCGGGTTAGGTCCTACGTTGTGATCTAACCTTGTGACTAAGTGTACATGAGCTTAGGATCACAGGAAGTCGAGTGGAAGATGCAGCAGAGGAGAAAGATGGCGCGTGGCGCATCCGAGGGACGCGGGAGCTGCAGAAGAGTACACCGACGGACGAGAAGGAACATACGACAC
>JBBPFP010000032.1:920152-939483 GCA_037974795.1 Kaempferia galanga
CACATAAAGTCCATAGATTATCACATCCTATTATTAATGAACCGAATTAATAGATCTATTCATTGAAATTACATCTAATAATATAAATCCTTCTTTATGCTTAAAGTATTAGATCACTAGTTTTTTTTAATGATAATTAGTCATGTATATATTAATCAAGTGCAAATCCACACTATGAATATTAAGCCTATGTGGACTTAATCTTTCAATCTCTTACTTGAACTATATTTGACCTCTTATACACCACACAACCCCTTAATTGAGTTCAATATATGTTAAAACTTTATTAGTTAAATACCCTTTAAATAATATATTCTATTAATTCTTAAATTATTTAGGTTGAATAATCCAACTCTTGGTCCATCATTTGATTGAGTCGTCGAATAATACATGAAGTTCCACAATGGTGGTTCCAGCCAGTTAGTCGTCCCAATATAATTGAATATAATTGCATCCAACCACGGCGGGTCAACAGGCACCTAATTAAGGCTTTTCACATGCTACCTTTGACGTAACCATCGGACATTACAAAGAATGTGATTCTTAGAATCAATCACGCACGAGATGATTCAATTATTTAATGTCATGTCAAAATTGTTAAGTAAATACGATTTAATTAGTTCAAATTGTGTAGGGTAATTTCTCAAATAAATCATCCAAAGTTTGGGATTTTTAAAAGGCACACTGAATTTTTGGATTGTCCAAAAGCCATATTTTATTCTTATTTTATCTCTCTTTGTTAGCTGACTTTTCTTCTCCGTTAATAATTTTTCTTCCCATTTACTTTTTAAATTAACTCTTTTTTACATGCATACAACAACCACCGTAATACTAATTTTTAAAAATCAATTCCACAACTTAATTATACCAACATCATTATAATATTAATATTTAAATAGCAACACCACAATAATACTAGTATTTAAAAACTAGCATCACGGTGATACTAGTATATTAAGTTTATGATGTTAATTTTTAAAAATAATAAAGACAGACATATTTAAATTTCAAAGCGTTATAAAATTCATAGGAGTTAAAATGAGTCCAATTAGAGCTATTTAGGTCCATGAATAAATTTAAGTTTTGATCGACACTCATTGACGGACCTAGGGGATTTAAAATTTTGAAAGTTGGCATATAATGAAACAGGATAGTATAGTGAAAGTATTTATGATATCTATACCTAGTTTTTACATCTCTACGATAAGTTACGAGTATATCTCAATTGTCTTAAAGTCATGAATTTTGAAAACTTTCTAATGACTGTTGTTAATGACTTCAAGATGATATCTGTGGGCACATATAAACTCTAGACAACTTCAGATACCTGTAACACTTAGAATGAGTCTGATCGAAGCTATTTAGAGATATTAATAAGTTTGACCAAAACTTATTGATGAACCTAGGAGAATTAAATTTTTAAAAAGTTGATATGTAGTGGAAGAGAGTAGTGTCGCAAAGGTATTTATAGTGCCCATGTATAGTTCTGATATCCATACAATAAGTTATGTGTATATATGTATCAATTGTCTACTTCCAAATGTCATAACTTTTAACTCAGATATCAGAACGAGACATTCTTTAATTTGAATCGAAGCTTTTCAAAAATCAACATTTGTTATAAAGTGAAACTCATAAAAGCCTAGTTTTAAGCCCAACAAAATATCGTTTAAAGTTTTTTCAAGCCCATCAATAGGTTTTAGTCAAAATGGATTGATGAACCTAGAAAGCTCCAATCGGATTCATTCCAAGTGTTACATATTTCTGAAGTGTCCCAGAGTCTATATGTGTCAGAGATATCAGCTTAAAGTCATTAACAATAGTGATCAGAAAGTTTTCAAAATTTATATCAGAATCATATATGAATAGCATAAATACCTTCACTGTACTATCCTCTTTCATTATATATTAACTTTTTAAAAATTCAAAACTTCTAGGTCAATCAATAAATTTCAACCAAAACTCATTGATGGACCTAGATATATTCCAGAGTTCAAATATGCTCTTTTTTATTATTTGTAAAACATGAGAATGGTTATAGTGTTGGTTTTTAAAATAAAATAATAAGTAGTTGTTGCACGCATGAAAAGGAGAGAGAACATTTTAATTTAATTTAATTTATTTAAGAAGAAAGTGTCAAGAGAAAAAATTGTCATGCAAAAGAAAGATAAAAGAAAAGAAAAAAAAGTGAGTCAACATATAGGGGTAAAATCGGAATAAAATGTACCTTTTGGGCAATCCCAAATTTTAGGTGTGTCATTTGAGAAATTCCGATTAATCTGTGGGAATATCTTAATTAGAATCTTGTGTGCTCATTGTATTCTTCTTAGACCAAATGAAAAATTTTATGAGACAGCGAGCGGAATTTGGTTGTCAAAAAGCAACATGTTCAAAGAATAATAATGATAAAATAATAAATATCCCAGGCTACTTGTTAAAACACGATCAGAGATCGAGGATATTAAATCTGAGCATTTAATACAAAACGATAATACGAGTTAACCGTACATGTAGATACATACAATGTTCTTTCTTGTTTTATTTGTTTTTTGGGAATTATTTGACAAAATTAATTAATCTACAGCTCCAGTTGGAAAAACGTTTCGGCGCTCACAAGTGTCCATATCTTACACCGTTGACTGGCCTTTCTTTCTTTTCCCTGGCTGGTTCCGCGTCCTTTCTAATTTGACGTCATTAACCACTTAACTTTTATACTTCTGGAATTTAAAAATCTCTATATTTATTATTAATATTATTAAGATCATATTCATAATCACTAGTTTTTGGGTTTAAAATTCAACCCTCAACTGAACCTTGAAGTTGTTTTAAAAAAATTATTTTTAGTATTTTTTTTTTTATGGTATTTTGAGATATTTTTGATATTGATCTATTTTCTTTTCCTATAAAATTAAAATCCAAGTGTATATATTAGAATTTTTTTTTTATATAAATATATGTATAATTGCAGGTAAAATTATCCCTTCATTATTAATTAATAAAGATTTTTTTTTTCTGATAAAACTGAGCCTTTTTTATTTTTATTTTTGATATTCTCTTTTTAAAATTATCATCTTGAAACTTAACCCCTCTCTTCCTTCCTTCCTACCGCAATCATTCTTCTTAATTTGTTTTTATTGACGAGATGAAGGAGGAGGAAGTGATGGTGGTGGATGTGGATGTGGAGGAAGCTGCTGAGGACGACGAGACTGCGAGCCAGGTGGGAGGAGAAGGAAACTACCGCTGGAGATCGGAAAGGAGGAGTTGCAACGAAAGAGGAGGAGGCGCGACGACGACAGTGAGGCAGTACGTGCGGTCCGCGATGCCGAGGTTGAGTTGGACGCCGGATCTCCACCTCGCCTTCGTCGACGCCGTCGAGAGGCTCGGTGGCCGAGAGAGTAATGTTTTAAATAATTAATAATTATATAGTACTTGTTTCTTCTGATTAATTGATCAAGCAGTCTCAATGATTTGTAATTGTGTATCAATAGATCGATCAGGATACACTTTAACTAACTCTGGGATAGATGAATAACATTGAATGGTGCGTGCAGAGGCGACGCCGAGGATGGTTCTTCAGCTGATGAATGTCAGAGGGCTCACCGTCGCTCATGTGAAGAGCCATCTACAGGTACTAGCTAGCTAATTCCATCTATCGTACAGTCGTACAGAGACAAGCAGTAGCTAGCTAGCAGCTACTTTTCAACTTTTCAATGGAAATATATATATGTATTTTTTCTTTTTCTTTTTAATTTGCTTCGCATGATAGATTTTTTTCACAGCTAGCTGTTTCCTGTTAATTACTAGATGTATCGGAGGAGAGAACTTGATGGAACTGGTCGACGCCGCAAGTCATTCGTGGATTTGCGTCGGAGAGGAGGAGGTCTCAGCCACGAGGTCTCGTACCCACGCACAAACTCAATTTTGCAGCCCTTCATGAGATTCTCGAGCGCCCATCAAACCAGTAGTACTCCTACTGCTCACTTCTACCAGCTGCAAGGGTTTGCTAGCTAGCTCGCTATCTCCAGTGATGTACAGTTTGTGCCTGCTCTACCATTTGAACAAACTCTAATTAATTATTATATATATCTAACATTTAACAGACACCACGGAATGGAATGGGCATCGGGACGGAGTTGCCTAACTTCTTCCATGGATCAATTCCCCAGGAAAGGGCGATTCATGCATGAGATGCATTTGGAGGTAGGAACCAATTACTCAATCAGTCACCGAACATATATATATATTCTTCTGATCTGTATTTCGACTTTCTTACTAGTTTGAGCAAGAAATGGCGAAGGTGGCTGCATGCATGGCGGTCGATTCTTTGGACTTGCAGCCGAGTACGAAGGTGCATGAAGAAGAGGAGCTGTCACTTTCGCTCTCTCCTCCGGGTACTTCGATTCTTCATAAGAAAAGAAAAGTAGACATGAAACCCCGTGGGGATGGGATGCAGTTGATGGAGATAGATAGCAGCAACAAGGCCGCTCTGGGGCTGAGTACTTTAGATCTGACCATGTCAATTCGAGCATTGGAGTGAGATCTTTCAAGTACTTGTTTCAAGGCCTTTACGATCACTGATTCAGCTAGCTTGCATGCTTGTATATTTTATTTGTGGAATAAGATCGCGCGTCTATATAGATCATTTATTATTTCTCTGAGTTCGTGTAGCTTATTCAAATTATATGCTATAATATGGTCGTGTATTGCAATTTGTTTTGGCCAACTCCCTGCAATATATATATATATATATATATATATATATACGATCCTAGCTAATTGTTAGGCATCCAAATGAAATCCCTAATGTCAATATAACTTAATTAATATTCTTGATCACTGTAAATTGGCTGAGTAATTACCAAGGATTAATTAAATGTGAAATGCTGAGTTTGACTGCAAACCAATTAATACAGCTCGCAGCGCGGAAGAGATGATAATATATAGTGAGAGAAATTACACGGAAAAATTGAAGTTATAGTGCAAGCTAAGCTAAACTAATCTTGTATGGCATGGACCATAATTACTTCAAATGGATATATTACTGTTAAGATCAGCCTACGAGTGAGTTGGATTGCAATTGGAAATCAAATTGAACGGAGAGTTAGTTTACCGACTCAAGAAAAGGTGGCTTACACATGTCAATGGCTTTCGCTCATCAAAGCTAGTCCCGATTGTGTTCCTCATTTCGATATAACAGAGATTTAACAGACTCAACTAAAGTTGGAGGTTAGAGGAAACCAAATTGGATTTGAGCTACAACATGCTAAGATGGAAAATCAGTGAGCCTATTAAGTCAGGATCCTAAACTTTTGATGTCATTTTTCACCAGAGTATTTTCCAGATCCAAGAATGTCTACATACAAGTATCACTAACTGTAGAACCTATTGAGGAAGACCAGTGAGTAAGGAAACTAGACGAGGGAAATGAACGAGCATGTCAAGAAAGTGATTGTAAACTCCACCAGTAACTATAGAAGAAACTGACGTCAGCCTCACAGTAACAAAACATCTGAGAATGACACCAAGTATTACAGTATTAGAAGATGAAGCCTCTGTGGATCATCGACTATGGAGCAAAGCCTCCGGATCTCTATAGAAAAGCATCAGCAGCAGCCACTACACCTGGAGCCTGTCAAACTGTCAAAGTGACGATGCTTTATTTCGGAGGCTGATACTTAGATCCGGGAAGAAGTCTATTTAGAATGTCTGACAAATTTCCTTTTGTATCCATGGGCTCTCTGGCAGTATAATTGTCGACGGTACGAGGCCCCCACAGAAAATCATAATCATTCATTACATTTTGCCGATAAGTGCTATCTAAGATTGCTGATCTATTCTTATTTGCTAATATGACTGATTTCTCAGATAAATTTCTTAATTCTGGCAGTTGATTACCTTTGGCAAACCCAACCGTGCTTGAACCACAATCAGGAGAAATCAGCTGAGATGACTGCAACATGTTCCCGCCAGAAAACTGTGTGGTAGCGTAATACTGTGGATCTGAATAATCTGCAACATGAGTAGGAATATCAGGGATTGATCTAACTAGAGCAGGAAATGCAGAAATTTGAGAGCCCTTCAACTTTGAAGTCGAACCTGCCATATCATAGATAGCTTAAAAGAATGAAAAATGCACCCAATTACCATTACGTTATATCTGAACTTGTATAGTTTAATTATTTTGCTATAACAAATATACACATATAAGTCAAAATTCCAAGCATGCAGCTATGAAATTGTTTAAGATGAATGAGATATTTGCACCCAAAGAAGCTTCAAAAGAAAGATAAATCAACCCAGGCAAAATCAGGCACATTAGGTAGTATGCAAACACATAGGAACATATTGAGTATATATAAGTGGAGAGTTAACCTAGATGTTTCTAAATAATCCAGATGTAGATCATACTATGTTAGAACTAATTATGGAGGTATCGAATAACATATCATTAACTCAGCTAAAAATAGGAAGAACACTTGTCAAATACTTCTGGCATGGTACGAGCCAAAAGAACAGTTGCAGTGTCACAGAACTTAGTTTAATCTAATTAACTTGTGTTCATCAATTTACTACCATCGGAGATTCCTATCTAAGATCTGCAATGAAGATGCACTGACTTCGTTTATCTTTCAACTTACAGCAGAGTTTTTAAAATTTCTGACAATCCAATCATTGCATAACATTAGACTGGTGTGATGCATGGCTCAGAAGATAATTACTCCAATACATGCTAATGGAGTCTACACGTCTAGCCAAGGGAGTAAATACAAGTCATTGGATCATGTAGCTGGGCATCAAATGTTATTTTTTTTTTCCTTCAATTGAATTTCGATGACAAAAACAGTATCAGTCCAGTATTTAAACCCTTGTTTTCAGAGCAAAATATGGTTGATAAAGGCCTAATCCAATCACAGACACTAGAAAGATAGGATGTGACCGGTTAAATTTACTAAACTTGTCATACATAGCAAGCATCAAATATCTAAAAATAGAAGTAATACAAGAACAGAGCCAAGAAAAAAAATATCCTAGTCACAACATGAAATGGCAAACCTTGAAACTAATATTCTGGCCTGTTAAATTTGAAAGATGAATAGTACGTCCATCCACAGTACCGAAGAGGGGAGGAAGAGTGTCAAGCACAAAAGCCAACTCATGCATTCAAGTAACTATTGCACTGATGACAAAGCTTGGATGCACAACTCGGTCAAATGCTACCAGTGCATGTAAAATACTTACCAGAATCCTACTTGATGGCCATCTCATATTCTAGATGACAATCTACTCTGATCAACATATGGTGAAACATTTGGCAATCTATGTTTTAATTGTCACTTTTGGAACAAGTTTACAAATTACAAAAAAATAAATAAATAAAGGAATTTGATGATCATGAGCATTGAATAAGACTAGTTTGACTTTAAAACCTTGAATGTCTATGGGAAAGAAATTTTCAAAATGAGAAACGAAAATCAATTCACCTGATTGATATGAACTGAAGAGTATTTTTGATTCATTTGACATCTCATCAAAAGAAACATTATGGTGATCTTGGCTTTTGGCAGACAGAGACATGCATTCAGAGAAATGTGGGACAGATAAACCTTTGTTTGAATGAGTATATAAATGAGTTGCATTATTTTCCTGCAGATTACCTTGAAAGATATAGTTTTCCACATTCAAAATGCTAGAATCAGTTAAACATGACTTTAACATATCAGGATTCATGCTGGGATTTAAAGAAGCCGCTGTCTCACATATGAAAGGGTAGTCATCTTTAACATAGTCAGCACAGTTAGCAAGAGGACCTACTATGTGATCAACATGAGCTACATTGAGAGACAACATATCAGAGACCATGTCATACTCTTCCCAAAATTTACCTGCTTCATCTGATAATTTACTATCTTCCAGCAAATCTGTAACATTTCTGTAAACGTTACTCTCGTCCAAGAAAAAAGACCTGTCAGGTTGATGCTGTGAGCTTCCAAAGCCAAAATCTTCACTGGCACTAGATTCTTTTTGTAATTTCCCTTGGTTATGGGGAAAGGAACTAATGCCAACATCTGAAAATGTTGAATGTGCAAAAGCACCACAACTCGAGATTTTGGAGTTTCCTGTGATTTTAGTAGAAAAAGAATACCTGTTTCCATAACCTATTGAAGAATTGGATTTGATAAATGACTGTGTCAAATTTGAGTTTAAGCATCCATTTAATCTCTCCTGATGTAAACTATGAGATGCTGCTTGAAGGTCAGATATAGGAGCATCCTGTAAGGATGATGTAACAAAAAAATCCGCAGAAGTTGAACCACTCCTAACTCTACAAACACTGTTCTGGCCCTGATTGCTACTATTAACTGATGAAGAAAAGACGTGAGATGCATTCAGGTCAGTTGTGTCCATCCTAGGGCATCTCATGAAGTCATTTCGAGAAGATACCCCTGGTTGGTGGCTTAGTGTGTTGAAATTCATAGTGATTGGAACTTCTCTGATTTTCTGAAATTTGTTATAAAAATTATCAGAATATAATCCACCTTCTGTTCTTTCTAAAACAATGCTGGCCTGATCACTTTCACTAAAATTTTGAAATCTTTTATGTTCTGCGAGTTCAATAGATGTATGCTGTTCAAATGATTCAAAGCTTTTAACAAGTCTATTTCCAACTTTAATGGAATTTGAAGTAGCCAGTTGCTCATCACTTTGATCTGTATTTCGAAAAACTGCACAAACTCGATCCCCATCACTGGGTCTCATGATAAATTTTTTTGGCACAGCAGAGTGGTTAATTGGTCCTTTTAGCGCTGTGACACTAGCATATGATAGCCTACCAGATGTGGAAGTTGACTCCCTGTGGGAAATTATGACCACAGCTTTTCATATTTACGACAAAGAAAGGAATAGAGTATTTAGCGGTTATATACCATGAAGGTGTAGATAGAAGGGCGTCGTGCTTACTATCATCTTTCTCTGTGATCTTTCTGCCATTATCACAATGTTTCTTGACAAGGAAGTAGTACTTAAAAGTTAGCATCAGAACTTGATTAAAAAAAATACAAGGGTTAAAAATTAGCCTAGGTCTAAAGAGAACTATACCAACAACTTGATTTTTTTTTATTTAAAAAGTTACCTCAGACAGAGATTGTACCTGATCTTTTTTCACAGTACTGCTACTTCTGCATAAGGTATTCATGGGTGGAGGCAAGATGCTTCCAGAACGTGGTGGGAGATTAGAGACATATCCTGAAGATTTCTGAAGCTTACTGGTTTAAGAACATGGAAAGTTAAAGACTCAGATAGTTTCATTATTTATTTCATTTTTGGATTACAAGTTAACATCTTAATAAAAACCATGTGGAAGACTGTACCTATTGTTATGAAAAAGATACCGAAATAATTACTGACTCATCATCATTCGAAAAGAAATTTTACCAGAATTCCTTTTTGCATTTTCAAACAAAAAATGCATAAAATAGTTACAATGGGTTGAAAATGGAACTACTTGTTCATTGGAAAGCACATGAGGATTTCCAAAGAACAACTCTAACTAACATCACCAAGTAGATCTCTAAATGGAAGCCTCCTACCTTCAACAAGCCATCATGACTAAGAGGTAAAACCTGCTTCTCCTAAAAGCTAGAACTATTTGAAAAGAGACCAATTTATATTTATATAATAAACACTGCACACCACACTTGTCTATCTAGGGTCAATAGGCACATAGCTTCCTATCATTAACAAAATCTAAGGTTTCTAAAAGTCTAATAGTATAGATTAGAAATTATCAAAGAGACTCAAATTATGTTAAACAATTTATTATAAAATTGCATGTGTTGAGAAAAATTATAAATATGAATAGTCTGTGTACTTCACTGAGTTCACTCTTTGCAAAGGTTCTAAAAGGTGTACACAAGCAGTATGCAGTTGACCTACTGCATATCGAGGCAGAGGCATTTACAGTCAATATTAAAATATAAAAATGTTTATATTGATATCTAAAAAAATTTATCATTTAAAAAACAACTATTTGAGTTAAAACTTTAAGTTAGTTTAAATGAATCAAATAAGGTTTTTTTATTGCATACATAGATTGCATATATTACAATTATGCAGGCCCTTCAAACTCTACCTAGGCTATGTAACTCAAATGGTGGCTCTTTTTTTCGGTAATCCAAATATCTAGCTTTTGCAATCCGACTAATCCTAGAGGTGACCGGCCCGAAGTTTTTCACCAGAGTAAATCCGAAAAGCGTAGATGGTTTCGGGCGGATGGCCTAGCATCAAGGGTAATTCGACCACCGCAGGTGTATGATGTGTTGGGCGAGAGTTTTGAACCCTCGTTGCATGGGAAGCCCGTCCTACCTATTATCGCACCGTGCCCCAGGGGCTCAAATGGTGGCTCTTTAAAACCATATTATGCTTGTTTCTCCTTTATGATTAGTAATAATCATTATGATGTTTGATCAATGCATTTAACTTAAAATTGTGATTTGATAAGTTTGACCACAAGTGTGCAAGTAAGACAATTTTTAAGTGTTATCATACTCGTAAATCGCAATGAATGTTATGGCTTGGCAAGCACTCGTATGTGAGTGGAGCCGTGAAGAACTGTCGAATGATTTTCGAGCAGAAAGGCTTGTCATCGACCTAAAGACCAGATGAACTTATGTTGTATTTTGGTTTCTCTTTGGTAGATGATGTGCTGATATATGACAATCTAGGTGGAGTGTATAATTACCTAGAGCTTATTTATTTTCAAAGTCTTGAAACTTAACAAAATCATTGAGTTGGAGTCCCTCGTGAACATCCATTTTAAAGTATCACTGTAGGGAGTTAAGTTTGACTTTGAAGATTTAATTAGTGACAGGGGTTAAATGTTAGTTTGACTTAATGGTGTTCTCAACTCAAATTATTATAAACAGCTCAGGTCAAATTTCAGAACAGTTTACAAGGCTCGTAAGTTGACTAAGGGGTTGCCCACACTATGTCAATCGATTGGAATGCTAGTCCAGTCGACATGAATAACAATGTTGATTGGCATCATGGTTTCAAGTAACAAAAGAGTTCTATTTGAGGGTAAACGTGGAGGACATGCAGTTGATTGTAAGATGACAAATCAATTGCCACCCTTTTGAGTTGATTGAAATGATACTTTTGGTTTCAAGTTCCAACATTTGATTTTTAAATGGTTCAATCAACTGAAACAGCTTGATAGTCAACTGGAGTTGTCTTTTTCATCCTTTTGTAAGTGAATGTTGGACCAAGGTGTATAAAACTTGTTGAAGTTGATTTAGGAATTGATCCATACAGTTTAAAGAGTATTTTGATTGTGCTTCAGTACGATCAAGTGCCCAAATCATATCCAAGAGATTGAGTTCATATCGAGGCTCTGATTCATTCCTTCAAGCTCTTTAGTAATAGTTTTCTCTCCCTTGTTCTTTATTTTTCATTTCATAGGGAGAGATGTGAGATAATGTTTGAGCTCTCAAATTTTATATTTGTTTATTGTTAAGAGTTTTCATAAGCTCATAAGCTTTCTACTTTGTAGAAATCCCTTTGTTGGGTTAAGCTAACTTGCAAAAATCCTACCGGTCGGATCATGGTTTCATCATCATTATCATTTCATCCTCATTTGTAAATGAGGAGGCTTAGCTACTATCTCATTTAAAAGAATGTTTTAATGGAATTTATTTGGTGTTTCAGTGGATTTTATTTAATGGTGATGTACGGGAAATGTCTTAGGATGTGGAGTAGGAGCAAGTCTCCAAATTACATTATATATTGTTAGCTTGTGTTAGCATTGCTTATTTTTCATTTTCACATGCATTCTATTTGTTTCAGCTATAAGCCACATCCACATGTTCCATCCTTTTCTTAAGTGTCAACATGTGGCCTACTAAACTAGTCAGGAAACTTGTTTGAGAAACATATATTCACAGAATAAAACTGACAAATTTCACCACATACTAACTTCTTGTGCCAAAGTGTCAGTTTCCTGAATAAACCAATTAGTCAAACTCAAACAAACCCTTGATGCACTCCAGTAATATTACAATCACTCAACTTTTTCAAGGATTGCTGACTCACTAGCTTTAATGAGTTCTAAATGTGAAACTCTAATGAAAGAATGACAAACTTGCCAAATTTTCCAATTAAGTTTGTACTTACAAATTTGCAATTTGAAAGCAACATAGCTTCTATGATCATCTTCTAAATTTGTGTGTTTTGATTTTCTAGCATTTAAATATACTTCTTTTTACTTATTTATTTGAAATTTTCTAGTTTTGTTAGCTTCTTCTATTAACTATCTAAAGTCCCAAGATCCTAGGTGGAGATATGATCTCAAATAAGTACAAGATGCCAGAGTATAACCTTGTGCATACTGAAGGAGCTTCATCTTTCATACATATATCTTCTTCGGGACAAGCATCATGCATATACAGACAGTTCTGTTTTTTACAGCGCTGAATCAATGAGCACACTATATTAGTTGCCTAAAAACAGAATCAGCCACAAAGTTGATAAATATAATGACAGTTCTGTATGAATTCAATAAAGTGTATACTAGAAAATTGGAAAGAGATATATCCATTTTGCTGAAGATATTACCCCATTCTTTAGCCAGTCATGACAGTATCTTGTAGTACCAAAACATGCTCTACAAGGACAGGGTCAAATTTAAGATTATAGAATGCATACTTCTGTACAATGTATAGATAAGACAAGAATAACACTTACTTTAAAGGATTACCATCTAAAATAAAGCCATCTACAGCTTCAATGCATTTAAGAGCTTCGTCCTCCTTGGAGAATGTAATATATCTACATGATAACAAAAAGACTTAACAAAGATACTCAAAAGTTCACTAAATGAGCCTCATAAATATGTTTTTTGGATATCACAGCAGGAATGTAGAGTTCATTCAATACAAAAACAAGGCCAAACTTTAAGACAACATTATGCTACATTCTGAGGAAGAGGGGAGGGAAGGCAAAGACAAGCTGATTTAGAATCCAACAAGCATCTGAATTGTGTAAAAAAATATTTTGTTTAGCTTGAAAATGAAAATCAGAAGAACCAGTTAATTGCTCAGATACAAGTTTATTGGCATGTGGAATGAATGGGTATGTAATCATGTCAAGAATCATAACATTCTAAATGATTCTCAAGTGGAAGAACAATGTGAAAATTTTGTAGGAGAAAATCATGAGTACACTCATAGTTCAAGTATCCAACTATGGATCCTGCATTAAAAAAGATAGCAACTACCTCCTACAAATCAAGGATCTCCTTAATATGACTCCAAATGGAATTAGAATATTGTTTCCAAAGAATGATTTGGAATATATATTTTCCAAATAGATGATCCAGACTATCTCATTCAAATTATGCCCCAGATTTCTACATATAAAGACACAGGACACATGTAAGGAGCTTCCAAATCAAGTTATCCTGAGATATATTAAAACCAGAAATCCTCCAGGAAGGTAAGACAAGATTCAAAAATGTGGAAAACGCAATTTATAATGAAACTAAAACTTGAACTAGAAGATTCTCCAATATCTGAATGTAACGAGAAAATGGTTATCTCCCATTTGAAAGACATCTTAAAGGAGGGCACAAAGGTGGCTCAGAATTAGTTGACTGTCAGTTATCTGATATCACCTAAAAAGAGGCACAAAGATGTTCCTGATATTAATTGATTTGAGGACCATTGAAAGACAACCAATTGCCAGCACATTGGGGCATATATCAATTAAGAGCTAAATTATTTATCGACATATTGTATGACCTAATAACAACCTAAGTCTTATTGTATTGTTTGCAATGAAGCTGTTGTGGCTCAAATTATCTATTTTCGATGATATGCATCTACTTGAGATGTTGAATACTTACATGACACGAACATTCAAGAAGGCCTCTGAAGGTGGAACTACAACAACTCTTACAATTTTACCATACTGGGCGAAATATTCTCTCTTTTTGAGAATCTGTAGGAAAAAAGAACAGGTATAGAAGTGTAGCCAGATCAAACTGATATTTTTAGAAATCATAATCAGTAAATTGTCACTGAGAACTTTAAAAGCTTCATATCATCTTTAAATTTGAACATTTCTATAAGGCAAACTGAGGATAAATATCTACCATGAAAGTAGAGGATTGACATTACATAAGTAAAAAAAATGTTACCATTTCATCTGCTAAAGCCACAGGCACACCAGATACATATACGAGATTCCGCCGGATGACACGGACATCATTTACATCTTTTAGTAGTTCTAGTGGTTTAGACTTAGCCTTTTGAGATTTCTGCCTTTGGGAAACTTGTTTCGCTAAGCTACATTAAAACCACAATATCAAATCCTAAGAAACAGGATAAGATAAGGCATTTTGACTTAAATCTCACAATAGCGTTATTGTTCTACTTTTTAGTCAACTACATGAGGTTGAAACATCATATTAAATATTAACATAAATACAAAAGAGATCATTCATCTAACTGAACATGCCTTTCTGTACTTATAGCAACCTTCAGTATCCTCTCCTTGTCATACAGAGTTCGGCATGCAGGACATCTTCCTTCAGTATCATTGTTTTCAGCCGTTTGTATTATGTGATTCCAACACCAGACACATATCTAGCAAATCAAATCGGAATAAGAATGCATGACAGAAAAGATATAGCAAATAAGTTAATGACTGTAATCAGTGCAATCAAGCTGTTGTTAACAACAAATAAATAATAGACCAATAAAAAAGTGGATTGAAAAGTGGAAATCAACCTTACATTTACAATAAGATTTAAACACTCATGTGCCTATGCCAGATGTGCTTGGAAAAAAATAAAATAAAAATTGAGCCAAAGAATGAGCAATCAAAAGACTATATTAAGAGTGCAGAGGTGTTAGGTTCATAGGGCTGGAGCTATAATGAGTTTATTCCCACATTTGTACTTCTAAGATCTTTTCATAAATCCTATAATTATTATGTAAGTGCTTCTTATCAAAATAGGATAAGATACAATTTTTCTTTTACTTCAATTCTTTATGGTATCAGAGTCCACTTTTTAGGATTTGGGATCCTATCATGGTCAAATTCTACAAACCTATCATCTGGGTTCAAGGTATTCATATCAGTAACTACTGTAACAATACCTACAAGTGATATTCAAAGAAAAGGCAATAAATTTAGAATAACAGTTGCTATAACTATTTTTTGAAATTCAAAATCTTGGTAAAAACAAAAGGATGAATTGGTGCCAATTAACATTAGATATAGCAGATATTTATTGAATACACGAGAAGCAAAAATCAAGACAACATAATGATAGATTGCTAAATTTGTATTTTCCAAAACCTGGTATCCACATTTACAAGGCTTCAGCTGCAGATCAGTTGAATCCATCTCTTCCATGCACAAAGGACAATTTACTACACTTTGGTTGCTCATGTTGGCACTATAACAATAACATTAATTAATCAAGAGTTGAAATGCAATGTTATCTGAAAAAAATATGAAAGAATACCAAGGCATTTAACCATAGACTGGCTCTACCTGTATGAGATGACTGTTCACACTAACAAAATATGAATATTTTAGGTTAGGATAAGAAAATACATCTGAAGATCATAGTAAGGTATTATTCTCTGAACACAGTGAGTATCGAAGATTTTGCAATATATGCTATGGCCCTCGCTGTGTATTATCAATCAAAGGCCAAACAGAAAATATGAATTATGAGTGATTAGCTGATATCAAAAGTGATACTGAATAAAGTAATAGAACAAACTAGAAAGAGATAAAGACAACAGTACAAAAAAATTTAACAATTCAGATAACTATATAATTACAAGAACATTTATATCTATGATTCCTCTGTTCTCAGCCTTATATTGTTCTGATTTACCACTCTTTGTTCAACTAAATGAAGAAAATAACCTAGCAAAATTAGGAATTTAGACCTCAAAGGATAATCGTCGAAAATTAGGATTCCCTACCATAAAGTGATTAACTCAGGATAAAGCATGTACACCTGTGGATTTTAAATCAATTAACATGAACACATGCTTGGTGACAAAGTTGCATCACCTTCAATCATCCATTGAATATAAATTAAGTGTTTCTTAGATTTTAAAGTCAACAACAATGGAAGGATTGAATTCACTATTTTCCATTTCTCAAACAAACCAATTATTGTAGCAATGCTTTACTGTAAATTTGTCCTCCCATTCACCATCTTTTTCTATAATTCAAATTTTCAGTGTGTCTTGTTGTTTTTATTAAGAATATAACTATACAGATTGATTGCTTTCCTAACATCCCTCACCTGTAATCAACCAAAATTGGAAGCCAAGCTATTAGAATGAGTAGTCAGCTAGTCAAAGCTATGAATAGTCAGCTAGTCAAACTTAAGTTGGTACTTACTGGATTAGAAGATCTGCATTCAAATAGTGTCAATAATATACCTAGTTATGTAGAGTCAATTAATAAGTAAGCATGAGCCACTCTAATCTAATCTACCCACCCACACTAGTAAAGTGTTAAGAAAATGTAAAACTAATCACTCACAAAATAGATTTACCTTTGTGTTCATCTTCAACATTTGGTAATTTAGTAATGAAACATAGCTCCTATATGTGTCATTTGTTGCTGATCAATAGTAAATCTAATGATCATCTGATTGTTAGTTTAGCTATTAGGTCAATGTTTATTTGCTTCTAATTTGACATGGGCAAATGTCAAAATGTCATTTGTTGCTTCATTTTATATTTGTAATAGAGTGCAAATGTCAAAATAGAGCAATGCACACTTGAAACATGGGCAGTAAGTATTCTTTTTGTGCTTAGTTTCCACCTCCTTAGACTCATGACTCTTGACCATTTTCTTAAAACTCAATTTTTCAGGGCAATTTCTCCCAACTATTTACAGTAGAACTAGTAACTGAAGTATTAGATCATGCTACCTGAAATGAGCAACATGTACCATCCATGCCCACGTGGGGGCATGGTCATAGGGCTTTATGAGGTCATAATGCTCAATGCACTACAAAGAAGGTGTGTGCCCATCATTAAGAGCAGCATCAACAAAGTAACTCGGTAACTCCAGAATTCATCTCCTGCTCTATTCCCAGTTCAAAGAGGGAGACAACCTAGGGAAAATGTAGAAGATGAAGAAGGCAACACCCAAAAAAAGGAGAAAAAATCGTTCAGAGTGAAAGGAGCAGGGCAAAGGGAAAGGAGAAGGTGCTCGAAGACAAAGGGGAGTTTAGGACAGCATAATCATGGTTGAAAGAGAACTTGCACTGGAACACTACTTTAAACCTTGAACAGAACTATTGTAAGCATCACTGGAAGCATTATGTCATCATTATGGTTTTACTTATTCAACGTCTATCTTATTCTCTCTTTGTTCTACCTTATATGATGGCGAATGCGCTAAGATCTTCTAAAACATGGCAGTCTACCAACCAACATAAAATGCGCCCAAACAACAAGTATTTTACTGATCTTATTGAACCTTCTTATCTATTCCTATTTCTATTCCTTGTCTGTCTATCATGACTTGCATTGTCATACTCCCAATACAAAGTAGCTACTAACCTGGATTACTTGAGCCACAAAAGAAGCAACTGTCTATCAAACAAAGGAAGCATCATTGAAAGAACGCATGTTTATAGCTATTGATGACGAGCCTATTGCAAGCAATATCTTTGTTGATTTATAATTAGATTAGCCATTTGTCCAATGTCTTCTTGCAAAATTATGTTTAATAATCAAGACCGCACAATAATCTTTTCATCAAACATCAAGTTCAAGAACATTTATTCCGGTGACTCTTCGACTTCACAAACGTAACATATATGAATCGCTGAGACAGCGAAAATGCTCCCCCAATTTTTCCCATAAAACATAGACTTCAACTTTTCAACTTGATTCAAATAGCATATTCATCATCAAACACGGCAATACTGTAAGCATAAGCCAAAAACAAAAATAATAATATATATAAAACAAAAATCTCAACTCGAGCGTGATGCAGTTCCTCTGCAGCAAATATAAGCGCAAGAAGCATGCACAGTCGCAATACAAACCAAACCACTCAAAAACCCTAAAAGCGACTAAGCCAGTGAACTTTCTCCGCAGCATTTCAAACCAAATCCGACCTCCCAAAAAAAACGTGAAACAGGGAAGAAAAAATTAACGAACAAAACAACACATCAAGAATCATCGCCTTATTGGCCACACACACACACACACACACACACACTAAACAATCGGCAAAAACAATGCAGCAAACGAAACCTATAGAACTCAGAACGATAAACTGAGAAAACCGAAACAAGGTTTGCGGAACTCACGTTGAGGCGGACTCCGGAGACGGAACCCGGAACGAGGAGAAGCGAGGGGCAGGTGTGAAGCGGGCGGAAAGCGACGACCTTTTAATGGGGTTTCCTTCCCGTCCAAGAAATGGAGTGGGAATTTGCGGAAGGACGAAGAGCCAAAAGCAGCAACCGGCACCGCGCAGAAGCGAGTGAGAGAGAGAGGCCACAGCCTACAGCTACAAGCGGAGAGAGTTGCTTCGGTGTGGCGAGAAAGTAAAACAAAAGCGCTATCGCAGTCCCACAAATGACGGTTATGTACTCTCCTGGTGCCCACACCGCCTATTCCATTTATAGTATATGCTTTTCTCTATCCCACGCTTTACCTACCCAATGACTGTTCGAATCGTCGTGGAGCCCGGAGGGGTAAACCAGTAGATAAATAGCGCGAGTAACTTTTACGGGGTCATGACTCTGGCACCCCCTCCCGTCGACTTCCGTACGTTACCGACTCCTGCGTGATTTATTAATTTCCAACGCGTGAAGTTGGGAATTACCCAACCACCCCGCTGCTTATGCTCTGTTTAGCTCGGAAGATAATAAAGGAGAGAAAATGATTTCTACCCAAAAAAAGAAAAATCACCGTAGCAGGAAAAGGAGAGGCGGGAACTAAAAATTACTCTAATTTTAAAATATTATATTTTACTCTTATAATTTATTAAATAAAGATTAAATATGAAAAAAATTAAAAGGACACCATTTTTTTTCTCGAGATACGATGCCCTGGTCCACATTTAATGGGAGAGAGATTCTCCATCTATATTTTATGGACCACTCCTAGTTCATAAAATATGGACCGTTGGATCAGATCAGAAGGGCTTAATATATATATTCCTAATCTGATCCAATGTTACAGATCAGAAAGAACTAAAAGTGGACCAGAAGATCCTGTCTAATTTTATGGACTACTCTTCGTCCTCTCTGATCTGCATCGTTGAATTTGATCAGAAGG
>JBBPFP010000032.1:991309-1005892 GCA_037974795.1 Kaempferia galanga
TCCCGCGTCCCTCGGATGCGCCGCGCGCCATCCTTCTCGTCCGCTGCGTCTTCCGCTCGACTTCTTGTGATCCTAAGCTCCTGCACACTTAGTCACAAGGTTAGACAACAACGCAGGACCTAACCCGACTCAGTTGATCACATCAAAACTAACTCGGGGACTAACACTAGAGACCTTGGAATGATATGAAATTAATTCCTATGTGTTGGTCTAGTTCTCCTGATTTCAAAAATGATATCAAACATTAATTTCACCAAATATATTGAGAGTAATAATTTTTTGAACATGAATTGGTCAAAACCACCTAAAAACAAAATCAATTCGACTGGTTAACTAACCAAAATGTAAAGACCAACTCCAACGTATTGGTGCACTATACTACTAAACAAGCACCACCAAGTGGTGCACCAAGGCTCAATGCTAATTTGTAAAAATTAGCACCACTTGGTGTTGATTTCTATAAACTAGCACCAAGTGGTGTGCCAAGTCTACAAACCAACACCATTGGGTATTGGTTTCTATCAACTAGCACCAAGGTGGTATTAATTTTTACAAACCAACACCAATACTAATTTTTAGCCTTGGTGCACCACTTAGTGCTGATTTTTACAAACCATCACCATCTTGGATGGTGTTGATTTGCAACAGATTGGTGTTGGTACACCATCTTGCATTTAAGCGAGAGAAGAGAGTTACATGCATACGAGAGAAGAATTAAAATTTTTTGATTTAGATCGCGTTAGATCAATGATGCTAGTTATTGTTCCCTCTAACAATTAGGAGGGTAAATGAATCGAATATTCATGAACAAATTTATGTTAAGCTTGGTAAGAATTTGTTCATGTTTGTTCAATATACACAAGATTAATTAATAAACAAGCTTGAACAACTCGTTAACTAAATAAAGAAGTTTAATTACATATATATTCAACTCGTTAATATTCATGAATAATATTCATAAACCATGTTTGTTAATAAAACTTTTATCAGTTTGAATTATCAAGCTTAATAACCAATAAAACAATTATAGTTTCAAACAATCAAACAAACTTAAATTGAGAGCTTGATAACATAAAAACGAACCAAACTCAAGTCAAGTTTGAACCAAGCTTAAGCTCATACAAAATAAGTCAAGTTAAGCTTGAATACTCATTTCAATAACTTGGTTCATTTTATACTCGGCTTGACTCGATTATCTTATCAAACAAACTTGAATACTCTAAAGTTTAGCTTGACTTGACTTGCTTACCACCCTACTAAAAATTAGACCATTTGTACACTTTTGTGTCGGGGTGTTCATTATTCAAATCAATCTACTCACTGCCCGATACAAATAACTTTTGGATTACTTGGATCGGTTTAATGAAATTTGGGTCGGTTGAATGAACTAATCTTAAATAGTAATTAGGTCAATAATTCAATTTTGGATATAGGATCCCACCCGTTAAACCCACCCGAAACCTGAATGTTAAATTAATATATATTTTATAATTTTTTATTAGGGTTTGGGTTTTGAGTCACTCTTTGTATGTTCGGCAGTTCGACCGTCTCTCACTTCTCAATTAATTCGGTATCCCAACTAAATAACTGAATAGTCCAAATTAAATAAATCAAATAACATGAACTGAACGGAATGAACACTTATACCTTTTGTGTCGTATAATTGCAAAATCATATTTTGGAATACATTATTTCCAAAGTGTCTATGTGCAAAATAAAATAAAATAAAATAATAAATATTAGTAATTCTATATATTATATATACTTCTGTATGAAAATTATAATGGTTGGATGCGGTATAACATCATATTTTAATAAAATATTTTTTTTTAATTCAGTTCAAAACTAAACAATTAAGGCATATAGGCACCATGCCACAGATAATCTAACTCATACATATTTATTTTATATTTATTAGAGTAGTTCAGGGTTTAAATCTTATCAAATTCTTTTTTATTTTTTTGCTTAAATATCTACCCACAAGTCATCACTAACTTACAGCTGACGATGTACTTAATTAATAATAAAAAAAGTCCCATATTTTATTCAATGAAAATGAGGAAGAAAGAACTTAATTTCATCCAATTTTCACAAAACTTAACTGTATTTCCCTACAAAGACGTGATGACCTATAAACTAATTCCCATCCTGTTTGGTTAGCTTCCAACGATGGGAAGCGAAATTATTAAATTTCTTCTCTTATTTACTTCCATTCAAATAAACAGAGTTTAGAGAAGATTAAACTTCATTGCTCTTATTTTCCTTCATTTTATTGAGTTCCTTTGCCTGTAATTCTTTAACAATAAATTGTAATGTAAAAAGAAGTATAAAGGAAGAGGGCTTTAGAGAAACCCAACTCAATAAAAACCACCACATTTTTTGTGGATTATTTCCATAACTAATAAATATTCATGTTAGAAATATTCAATGTCCCATCAGGTTCATAGGACTCTCGTACCAAATGGCTGAGAAATTTTGAACTGAACATAGAAGTGACGGGAAAAGACCTCAAACTCAGTCCGGAGACAAATTTACACTTCCCATAAATAAACAAATAGACAGTAGCGATCGATTACAGCTATCATGGGATCTCTTAGTTTCGATAGGTTTGACCTGGATGTTTTCCTTCTGAAGGTGTGATGAGCATCTACGATAAGTTTACACAATACTCGGGGCATCTCCAACCCAGCTGCACACAGCTCGTGGCCATCGCGTTCTGATGCAGTCGACTAGTGGTGCATGCTGAGGAGGCTGATTGAGCTCGAGGATACCAGTATCTCTCACACTTGGATCATTGCTTGAGCTACTCACCACATCTGCCAAAAACTCTTCCTGCGTCCATCGAGGTGGAATTACAACACTCAGTTTACAAAGCCTTGGCTTCTGCAGGGAACTCTCGCCGCCAACAGCAATAGTGTTTGATACTGATTTTGCAATGCCATTGAAATGGTAAAGATCAAACAACTTCTTGCCCATTAATCCAGATGAGTCCTTGAGGCCTCCAGAACTTTTATCCAATTCTAGCAAAGCGTGCCATAATTCACTCCATACGATGAACCCTGAACTGCAGAGGTGATCTATCTTTGCAGGAGGAAAATCGATGTTACCCTCCCTGAGAACTTGTTGAAATCCTTCCACACCAATAAACCCTCCACCACCACTTTGGTCCTGGGCATCAAATGCTCTCCTAATCTTTGACTCTCGCTCTTCCAGCTCGTTCTCTTCTTGCACAGCAGAATCAAGAGCAAAAAGAACAGTGTAGTGGGACTCACTACCCACTACCCATATGGGCCATCTAGGGGATTTTAGATGCTGACCAACTTTGCAAAGGTTGAGAGATTCTAGAAGTGAAAGGAATCCAATCTCCGGGGTCATGGCTACACCTTTCAGGAACATACCACCACCAACATCCATTCGGCCATCAAATACATTGGGCACAGCCTGTCCACAAATCAGCAGATTCACAATTTCCTGCAAGCAGTTAAAAGATTTAGATGGATGTTTACTAGAAATTGTGGATCATATGTTCCTAAAGCACCACCTAGTAATTTTCAGGAGCTCTAGAAATTTTCAGTGGGAAGTGAACGTGATTATAGTATAAAGTCATAGGAACATTATTGCTTCAATCTCCCTAATTAGCATGCGAGTACATGATTGGATAACCAAATGCAAAAGGATTGCCATGAATAAATGAACAGAAAAGTATACTACAGTCAGAATGAAGGGAAGTATACCAGTTACGGAAAAATACATTGAAGCAATAAGAGAGAAGGAAGCAGTTTTTATACAACCAATTCTTTAACAATTTTTTGATCGACCTCAAGATTAATGGTCCTCATCAGCTGGACGCATTATTTGCTCAAAAACGAAGATTGCCTCACTGTGCAAAAGGCAGCATTTTTATCATTATCACGATTTTATAATATCTTTAACATGTTCCCTCATTGCAAACTATTGGAGCCATGGTTATTTTCTGAAATAAAAAAATTTTCCAACACAAACAAAACAAAAAAGATAAACCTGTGAGGCATGGCCAAATGGAGCTGTGACCAAAGGTAGGCTAGGATCATCTCTATCTGCCTGTATGAACTCCTGCAATAAAAGATGGAAAGAAGCTTCAGCAGGAGGTCTTTACAACTACCAAATGGGTTCGAAGCACAAGGTTAAATACCTAGAATAATTTACATAACCAACATTTGTTATTTTAGTAACAAAACCATGGATGCATTATTCAGTTGTGACTCTGATGATGAAAATAAGAATGATATAGATAATTCATCAGTTAGCAACTATGACTACTCTCCTAAATATTGGTTCAATCCTAAGCAGCTACATAGATACTACAAAAACCCAGGACCAAAAATATAAAATAAACCCGGATTTAAAATACCATCTTGGCAGAATTTCTTGCAAGTCCCAATCAAAAAAAGATATGAACATTGTGTTTTATGGTTTGGATGATGTCAAAAACCAATGTTGATTTAATAAAATCAAAGGTTAAACATGCCCTAGAGCAGCATATGACAACTTTGCCGATATGAAAAATCTTCTCATCAATTAAATCCACCAACAAAATTTGTATCTCAGTACTACTACTTAACCAGGTCACTTCTCTGGTCTGATTTGATACCATTGTGTACCCAACTTCAGCCTTCAGTAGTAATATAAAATGCCTACTAGCTAGCAATTCTAAAATAGGTTGAGATGGTGCCTCCATGTTCAAAGGCAACCAATGAATTAAATCCACTTGATTTGGTTTAAAGGCTAAAGGGAGACCACAGAAAACTCTAGTTAATGTAATAAATTGGTAATCTAATTGATTTGAATTTACTAACAAGATAAACTTTGCACAAATTTCAACAAAGGGGTAAGAGCCATGTAGCCAGTCTCAAATAGTAGGGACTTGAATGATATAATGATGACTATAAGGATGATGAAGATTGGTGTAAGGGATACGAGGAAGAACATAGAAAACTTTAGTTGAGTAATAACACGTAATCTATTTGATACTGATATGAATATTACTAGTTAGCGAGCTTTCCACATACTTCAATGGAAGCGTAAGATCAATATAGCGACCTCAAATAGTATAATGAGAAGGATTTGGGGAAATAGGGAAAAAACAAGGTGAGATGATGATTTAAAGCAAGCAAGGAAAAAAATGAGGTGAGATGTGGCAAGGAAATCCATGCCCATTCTCCTCTCCTTTACATCATTAGTAGGTTGCCACTGCCACAATCAGGGCTCAAAAATCGGTACACCCCCAGTTAGGAAGCACTTCAGTTCCTAAGTCATTCATTCATGAATCCATTAAACATGCTACTCTTAAAACTATTATATAATACTACTCTTCCCCAGAATTAACATGAATTTTCTATATTGATAAATTACTAGCTGTTTACCTTGATTGTATGACCCTAGAAAGTTTAAGCTGTCAAGAACTCTAATTGGTACCATATTAAGTTCAATTGGATGACCATCTATACTCTCTTTAATTTTAATCCAATCGAATATGTCGATTTTAAACCTTAAATTTACCTTGTTTGCATATGAGATGAATCCAATCAACAGTAATATGGTTTGTTCTGCACACAGGCTAACGTACATTTTTTCTGCACACAGGGTAATACTAGTGGAAATTCAATGATACATCATGCCACAAAAGGATGATATGTGAAGAAAACGCTGTTAATAACTATGCATACCAGCCCTCGTGAAAGAAGAGCAGATATAAGGAACAGCAGCGCTCCCATACGGCTTTGAAACAAAGGAAGTGCAATTAGTAGTTGATGTATCGCAATTGCTTGTGAGCTGTATGCATTTATTCTTAAAATTTTTTGCAAGTCTGAAGCCGTTGCAACAGAGAGATCTTTCAGAGCTTTAGCCAACATCAACTTACATGCAGAAACCAAAATAGTGATATAAGATATTGTATCCATACCAACCCAAAAAAAGGAGATAGTTCAGATAGTCACCTCACTTTGATCATCCTCAGAGCCCTCCCAATCATGGCAGTTAACCCTTATGGTTGCAACCACAGCCTGTTTACCATTCCCACATAGGAACAATATTTCGGTCATACTGTAAACCAGTGCTCTGAAAACAAATATGTTATTAGGTCTTCAGGATCAAAATTACCCCTTGAAGAAACGGGATAACTCACAAGTTGGTTATAAAGTCATGTCACTATCAACAGTAGACCAAGAACTTATCTAGACTTTGATCACTTTGAGATCAAAAGCTATCTCCGATAACTAATATATATTAGAACGCAGTCCAAAAAGGGTATTAGTTGCTAATCAAGTCCTAATTGGTTAATTTTAGCTGTTCACCTTTCAGTATTGTTCGATAGGACTATACTTTTCAAGGCAAGATGAACTTATGGAATTACTTCTATAATTCATAATCAACAAATCAATCATGTAATGATATGGTATACTAGCATGTATGAATAACAAAAATTACAAAAACCTCTTCAGGAACTTTGTTTAATTATTTGTTTATACCACATTCCAGCAATTTCAATTTCTTTACATCATTACCACTCAGTTATCTCCCACTATTCAGCTACTCTGTCCTTTTTCATCTTACAATTCCTTAAATTTTTCTTCCCCATTTAAAGTGATGAGACAAAATTGTTGTATTTTCTTTTAAGAATATGAAAGGGCATTATGCACAGCAACAGCAAGTATGAAGTTTGCAGAACTCTACATGGATCAGCAGTATCAAAGAGTGCAGCAGGTATTTCTTCAAAAGAAAAGAGCAAATCTCAAGGAATTTAAATGATAGTTTGT
Organism: Kaempferia galanga; assembly: GCA_037974795.1. Classification (NCBI taxonomy): domain Eukaryota; kingdom Viridiplantae; phylum Streptophyta; class Magnoliopsida; order Zingiberales; family Zingiberaceae; genus Kaempferia; species Kaempferia galanga. Next base: position 998,104 of record JBBPFP010000032.1, read on the forward strand.
GCTGATAACTAAGATGTGTAACCAAAGCTTTGAAATTTGAATATGTAAGAATTTCCTAAAAGATAATTAGAAGAATACTCTATAGTAAGATGAATAATGTGCAAGAGTTACTTTAGCATTCACTCTTTTATGAGAACAATTCAATTATTCAGACAGAGTCGCAAGATAAAAATAATAATAATAATACTATTATAAAAAATTAATAAGAGTGGAATATTAATGGAATATTTAATCACCTCTGTTTTCTGTCTTCAGTAATAGATGCAAAATTGTTGCTTGCTGTTTGTGAATTTTGATAAAGTTGATTCTGACCTAGTTCATATAGTGGTTTGTTGACATCTATGTTACTAAAATTGTCCGAGAAAAACAATAGATACTTCAAAACATAAGCCTGCAAAAAAGATCAAATTGAAATTGGACTTTAATGGAGTAAATTGGGGTTTAATGGAGTACTTAAAACAATATGAAAGACCAGAAAGCATAGGACGAAGTCAAAGTCATTATCAAGAAGTGTCATTCACTGAATTTTCAATTATTGTGACAGAAGATAAGAAAATAAAGTACAAACGCCCATTAGAACAATCATAGAAATTCAATGACAGGTGAGATAAATATCTAGGTTTACGAATGTTTTTAGTTGAAACTTAGAATCTCAGCAGAATTTCACATGTAAAATGAAACATTTTAAATTTTTTTTTAGTTTGCAGAGGCAGGAATGAACAGAGTAAGAGCTATCATAAATAGTATTTTTTGGTGATATGACTTTGCATATTGTTCGATGATGGGATACGATACAAATAGTGGACCTTAAATAGTCAGCACTAAAAAGATTTGTACGTATATTATTATTATTGCTGCACTGTAAACTTTTGAAGAGCACCTTATTTGCATATGAACTCAATCCGCTGTAAACAAAATAATTTCAATTTGTTGAGCTACTATATATCACTAGTAATATTAATATCAAGATCACACAAATCACTTCAATCACATAATTTCCTTTGATCTCTCGCGACTCAAATTTCAATTCAAATAGCTCTAACATGTGTAACTATGAAATATGTTGGTTGTCTCTGAAGATCCCATAGCATTTTAGCCTATTTGATTTTTGTCATCTTTGAGCTCTAATTGCTCCACAATAGCACATAAAAAAAAACTAAAAATCTCCCTAATAGAATTTAATTAAAAGAAAAACTTAAAAGATTACAACAACAAGGTCTAAGAAAAAATGTAGTATTAATAGAAATATATTTTCTAAGTATCATTTTTATGATATAGGAGGTAAATACCATTATACTTCAGACATGTCAAGCTGAAAAAAAAACCATTATACTTTTATGGGAAATGTGCCATATTCTCTGGGATTGTTTGAACTAAATTAAGCATTTTGTAAAGTAGAGGGTAGATTGAGAAAATATACTCTGGTTGCAAAATTCCAGAGGCTAAAATCGTATTTACCCTAAACCTAATTTATAAAAACAACTTGATTCTCTAATGCCTAGAAACTACAGCATTCAACGAGATGGAAACTTACTTTACATCATGTCTGGAATTTAAATGGAAAATTGTATTAAAAAAAGTTGTAGTGGTCTCTTCTATGTTAAAACATATTTCATTAACCTAAGTGGTACAAACTACAAATACTAGAAGAGTTACTGTACATATAAACCAGTGTAAAATGTAGAAATATCAATATAATAAATAGTAAAAAAGTCTAATCTCTATTTTACCATATTTTCTATTTAAGGCAACAAGGTATTGGTTTATGGTAGGTGATTTTAACAGATCGACAGAAAGAAATCACACATCATGAATAATTGTTTACATACCAGACAATGAGAATAAAAAGGAAGAGACAGTAACAAAAGTAAATGAAAAATACCACCAAGATGATATAGAAATCAACATCCATTGACATAATCGAGGCATACAGAACAAGAAAAGAGAAGAACCTGAATGGTGGCCAAGACACCACAAGGACCCCCCTTCTCTTGAACCAAGCCCATGCAAGTTTCCGGATCGGAGCTAAATCTACAAGCATTAGTTCATACAAAATTAATTGCAGAAGAAAGACATAAGATAATTCATTGAGAGACCAATTATACTAGAAGCCAAAGGGGATTTCATCCATGGTCTTCATCATTTGTAGCTACTTGGGAATTTAGTGGCAAACCTACTTGATCAATTACAAACCTACCGCCTGATGAAGGAAATGACTACTAGAGTAGTAATGCTTAATTCAAACAGTAACAGAATGCATCCAAGTATGAAGGAAAATAATTGATAATTTGAAATAAGACATGTCAGTGGGAGTTAAGTCCCAGACTGCTTGCAAGATATGCACCAGAATCATAGGACCAAACTTTTGGTATTACTACATCTTTTGATGGCTACCTACAGATAATATACTTATATAAGGAACAAAGTTTACCACATGTTTTGATGGTTAGATAAAGATATTATAAGGAACAAAGTTCACTACATCTTTTCATGGTTAACTAAAGATATTTTAAAATGTGTGTGTATGTGTTCACACAAACACAAAGACAAATAGATGTGGTGTATATATCTAAAGCTATTTTAAGGAATAATGCGTTCGTGTGTGTGTGTGTAGAGAGAGAGAGAGAGAGAGAGGAGACCAGATACTGAAACTGTCACTCTGAGTAAATTATAACAAGTGGTAAAAACAAGACATAAAGATGTGGTGTATATAGCTATCATGTTGGATAATCCTGCAAAAAACCCTCCTGGGCTTGGCCAAGTACAAATAATATCTCATAAAAAAACAAAATCGAGCAAAAATCTTGGATAAGTGTATTTTATATATTAACATTTATGGGATGCCATATATTTTCTTCCAACAAATGAAAGTCATTATAAAACCAAGGTATTAGTTTATAACTTCAAGAAGACTTTGCTGAATTTGGCCAAAGAAATATTTCAAAGAACAGTGAAGGACCTTATGCTACTGTGATTAGTTATTGGTCAAAGATTATGATCTTAAAACCTTCGAATGCATAACATTTTTTGTGTTGACCGAATGAAATTTTGTAGACAGTACAGGTCTTCATTTAAAGATAGACAAACATTGCTGACAAAGGAATATAAGGTAGTTAAATGGACCTCTGGTATATGGTAGGCATAATCCTAAAACCATTCAATCAAATAAAAATCAAGTGCACTCTTTGTTATGATACAAATTCTGAACCATAATGTCATATTATGCTTCCAGATGAAGTTTAAGTGGACATTTTAATCCCACTTGGTTGCCAAAGTCTATCCTAATTGCAATAATACTGAGAGTGGGGTGGCTGAAGCCATTGCTCCCTACTCCTAGATAGAGTATAGATATGGAAGAGGAATTGGCTGTTGTAGAATGAGTGTAAACAAAGAAGGCAAGCAGAAGAATAAGGTAAAAATGAGAAAGTGTCGCCTCCAAATGTAAGCACTGGAAGTTATCATCAACATTGTTTTAAGAAAAAAGAATGAACTCTATACAACCTAATTAACTTGAAAAGAGTCCTAGTGTTTAAAGTAGAACCCCAGTTTTGTGTAAATATTATGACCGTTTATATAACCATTTTGCATTTCGTCATAAACAAATTGGCATATTGCCACCATGACAAAGACAATTGATCTCATTTACTAAAAATTATTTACATAATTTTCAGGAATAATGTTCAATATCTTACTTGAAGATAAGTTGAACTACAATGTTAATTAGCTGCATAGTGTAGTTAAAAATAGAATTTTCTCAAATACCTTAGTCATTTTCAATGGTACTGTTAGTTAGCCATCATAGACTGAAGAAAACGTAGAATACAATGAAAATGATTATGAATCACACAGCAACAACTTTCACTTTCTAGCACATCGCGCATCATTAGCTTATTTTCATTTATTGTAATACATTGCCTTGAGTTTGCTAAACTTCTAAAGTCTAATAAATAAGGCAAACGACAATGATTTTCATAACTACAGGCACAATTGACACATGATGATTAAAGAGATATCCTATGCAGTAAGTTGATAATCATAGACAGAGATGGATAAACTCGCGAGTTAACCTGATTCCCTGGTTACTCCATTGTGCCAGAACATCTCTCGAAACGCAATTTCCAAATACCATGGTAAACAGCTTCTCGGCCTCTGCCGACGAGAGAGTCTCACAAGAACCAAAACGCATGCCTTCTCCTTCCTTCAATTTCGCTGAATGCGTGCTGCTGGTCTGCTCCTCTGTGATTGAGGCCATCGAGACGGTCTCAGTGCCCCCGTCCACTCTCGCACTCGCGGGCTTTGAAGGGCTACCACTTTTATTTCCAGCAGCCTCGGACTCGGAGGCCTTCATCCTCTTCTCCGCAGCTGACGCCATGAGCTCGCGCTGCAACCTCCGATTCCTCGCCTCAAGGGACTCCTCCGCTATCTCCAGCGGCTTGCTCCGCTTCGCCTCCGGTGGCAAGCTCTGCAGGCTCATCCGCAGCGCCATCTGAAGGTCCTCGTCCTCGCGATCCACCATGGCCGATTACCGCCCTAACTGCCCCTCGAACCGGAGCCCAGACACGACGAATCGGAACTAGGGTTTCGATCGGCCAGCGTCCCGTCGCTAGATCATGCTTCCCATGGATCAAATCGCGAGAACAGTTAGAAGTTCCACACTGAATTCTCAGTCGAATTCTTGATGGAAGCGGGAGGCGACTTCGATTTCGATTTCGATTCCAATTCGCGATCAGGATGTTGGGGTGAAGAGGAGCGCCGGCGAGGGATGAGGGAGGGAGCGAAGTCGCCGACGAGGGGGTTAGGGCACGCGATCACGGGATCGGGGCTTCGGGGGTTCTGCCATCATCGCGAGAGTGGAAGTCGCGAGGGCTTGCGTCGTCGCGAGACTGGGAGTCGGGTGGGAGTCGCGGAGAGTTATTCGGGGGTAGAATGGTAAGGTAAAATTGTGAATCGGAATGTAATCTAGATTACATGGGATTTTCCTTTGTAATCCATATTATAACTTTCTAATATAGTTTTGTAACGTGAATTACATTACATTACAGCCATATAATATTACCAAATAAGTTAACCCAATTGATCAGATTACGGGCAACCAACGCAGCCTATGCTTAATACTTCTTGTCGCCCGATACTCTTCCGTCTGGCTCGCGACCACACCGCCGACCTCACGCGTGCAGCCGAACTCACGCGTCTTCGCCCGACGCCGCCGCCGCCGATCGCGCCAACGGCCGGCCGCTCGACGGCAAGGCCTCGCCGTTCTCTTCGACCGGCTATCACCCTCCAGTACTCCTCTTCCTCACGCGCCTCTGCCCTAATTTCCCCTTCTCCGCCGACCTGCGTCTCCGCCTCCTCTTCTCCTGATCCGCAGCATCTGTTCGCGTGAGGCCGACTCGACGACGCAACCACTATTAGTCATCGCTGGCCATTGCAGAGTTGCTTCGCATCTGCGGCAGCTGGCCGTGCAGGTTCGCCCTCTGCCACGAGCTCGGGTTGACACCGCCAGCACCTCTTCTGCCACAAGCAGCAAGTTGTTGGTTCTCTAGCCGATGACACTATTTCCCCTCCCTTACGCCATTGCTCGACCGCCGGAGGAGAGGCCGGATAAGGTAAATATCTGATTTCGATGTTTAGGATTGTGTAAATTTGTTTACTTCAATTAGTGGAATGGAATCTGGATTAACCTTTGATGTAATTAATTGATTGTTAGGTTGAGGGTATCAACAGATTTAAGCCTTGTTGAGACATAGGCATCCGATCACTATCCATCTATCTATGCAAGTCTTCTATAGTGTTTTCCCCCTTTGATTCCTATCTTTTATCCCCTCAAGAGTTCCTGTGGATTATTAATTCATGTTTTACTTGAATTAAATTGGAGTATGTGAAGGAAGAATTAGATCAAATTAGGTTGAGTTAGCCGATGATTTGGTTGATCCGATTAGAGTTTCTAATTGGATTAGGTTTTAGTTAGTTGTTTGAAATCATGATAGGATTTAGCTTGGTTAAATTATGATCATTGAAAGATTGATTAAAGATTAATGCTTAAACAGGTCAAATTGCCTGAACTCTGATTTAAGCAATGAATGGGATTAGGGAGGCCTAAACATTAATTGGGAGTTAATCGATGACTATGTTTTGATGAGGGTTTACCCTAACTAGTTTTGGGGAATTTGATTTAGCTATTTAATTCATTTGAAGTTAGCTAGATTGTATATGTTTATACAGGACTCTGATTTCAAGACTAGCGTCTCGACGTGGAAGTTATTATATATGAGCTACAAATAAAGGTGAGTCTTTTTCCTTGACTTCTATAGTTCATTAAACTTAGTGCATGGTTTTAATTGATAGATTAGGTCATTTTACCTTAAATCTACTCGTATTTATCTATACTTGATACTTACCTGATTGACCTTAGAGATGATCTAGTTATTGCTTATACAGTATTAGCTTTGGTTATTTATACTCTATAGAGTATACACATGTATGGTTTATACTATAGGAGATATCATGTTGATTATTTATATGTACGTAGTGTGTACATGTGTATAGTGTACACTATAGGAGTTAATTTGTTTGACTACCTATATGTTGTAGTGTAACTAGTGGAGTGGGGTGTATGATAGGTATTGCTTTGTGCCTTATTTGTTGTTTATTAGATACCTATGGAATCTATTCATACCTATTGACATATGTGATAGATAAATCATGTACTAGTTGTACTTATATTGATTGTGTTGTTGCATAGATGATGACTATATCTGTATCATGATTATTTTCATCGTATTTATCATTGCACTATATGCATGATGACGACTATTGTCTCTCTTGTGGTGTGAGAGAGTCGTTAATCATATTCGCTACCCACTCACCTCTCCGAGATAGTAATAGTTGGAGTTGAGTACAGCTTGTCTTGTCATGCCCGCTAAACCATTTAAGGTAGTGGTAGCTAAAGTCATGCAGACATAACCCTCTTGATATGTAGCTAGATAGCTACTCTACATCCTATCCAACTTGGCCGCATTGATGTAGTGGTAGTTGGAGACGTGAGCAATTATCACAGTGCTACCCACTCAGCCACATTGATATAGTGGTAGCTTCGAATGAAATGTAGGAGTGACGCATACATGTTCATATGAATATGATGGGTGATGCATATCTTACAGATACTATCTATATATACTTATGATATGTTGCATTAACTTAAGATATGATTGTTGCACATGGTTGTCATGATTTATACATATTTATTTATCATACGTGTATATGCGATCAGATATTGCTCAGGTGTTACGAGCAGATCTATTGCTAGTCCCTAGTAATTTTACTAATCATTATACTTTACGAGTTAGTCCAGATTTAGTATGTACATTCACTATGTCATTTATGATTACGTGCACAACTCCTACTTATAAGACTGTATACCTTTGATTTTCATATTCTATGTTGACCATGCATTATCATGTCTATTACCCGCTGAGTCATTTGGACTCACCACCTCTTTGTATGCTTTATGTTCCTCAGGTAACATGTAGATATTGCGAAGTCGCTTGGGGTGTCCTGACTGTCGGTCCCACATCATATCTGAGGACGGTTTTTATTTGCCTTTTGCTTTACTTGCATTTCTTTGGATTTTATGCACTTAGGATTGTAACAATTTGACTTGGACTTGGTGTTTAGCCTTGCGGCTCCTGTTATTGTCTTTTGTGGTTACTGTGTAAGTCGAATCATCTTGTAGTTAGTCAATTTTTTGTTTATGTGGCTTATCTTATGTCTTCCGCTATGTTTTTGTTTT
>JBBPFP010000032.1:1009592-1034690 GCA_037974795.1 Kaempferia galanga
TCTGCTAATGGACTTAGACAAGTCAAATTAAACTAATTTTTAGGTTCTCTGGATTTTTGAGGCTACAAGGAGTTCAACGAAATCCTTCATTTTTTTTTAACTTTTCTAGAAGTGTTAAAATATTATCGAAAGAATCAATTAAACCTTAAACCCTGTTGATTTAATGTGAAATTATATCAATTCTATGTTATATTATGCATGCATGCATCCAAAAGATAGAAAATAAAAGAAAAATTCCATACATAGGAGAGAGGAACATAGAAAAAAAATGATTAAGGGGTAAAATAGAAAGAATAGTAAAGTGAGTCCTTTGAAAATAACTCAAGTATAATGCTTCTTTGATCCATTCACAAACCTGAGTGTGTTAATTGATAAATTATCGAATATTTATTGGTTATAAATTGATTTTTTTATAAAAATTATTTTTTAAAATTAACAATATATTTAATATTCCACTATTATCTCTTTCTAATTTTTTCCTATCATTATCATTTTATACTATTATTATTTACCACTTACTTCTCTAAATTATTAGAGTATGATTTAATTACTCTCCATATATATGAAATTGTCCTTTTTAATTTTCAAGAATGGATTTACGAATCAATTTCTCTTTAATTGTTCATTCAAACTTTTTATATAAACTACGACAAATTGTATAATATTTTGTATGATTTATATCGGTGCGAATAATGTAATTTAAGATATAATATTTAAGATACGATCAATACATAAATACTGAATCGGATCGGATTTTCCCCTACAGAAGACCAATGACACGGAGATATTCCTGTGTGAGAACTGAAGGAAACAGCTAATCATGTCAAACTCATGAAAACATTTCATTGGCGGGCGGCCCAACAAATAAAAAAAAAGCAAAATAATAGTAATAAAAAAGACAACGCCGACTTGCCTTCCTTCTCTCTCGAAGATAAGGGGAAAGCGAATTTGAGTTGTGTGCGCAGGCTTCTTCCTTAGGGATTCGCCTTCGCCGCCGTTTCGCCATCGCGATCCCCCTCGCGAGTTGATTCCCTTGCGGCCGCATCCTCCTTGATAGGTTCGGTTACTCGTTTGGGGTTTTGGGACTTCGGCGATGGCGGGCGCACTGGTGGATCGAGCCACAAGCGACATGCTCGTCGGGCCGGATTGGTCGATAAACCTTGAGATCTGCGATGTCCTCAATCACGAACCCGGGTATGTGATTCTGCACTGGCTTCTGCTTCCTCTTTCCTTACGCTGTTTATTTCTTTCTTCTCAGTCGGAGTTCCTGTTTCTTTTGTAGTGAATTTCTCTTCAGAGTGTAAATATTGATTTTGGTTGTTGTTTCTTCCTTCTGTTGTTTGATTTTTTTCCCCCTCCAAATTCTCGATTCTTGTGGATGTCAGTTTTTATGCTGCGAGATCGAAATATTTAAGTTAACCTTTTAATTATAAACAAACATAAGGTTTATCAGCCTGGAATTCTCATTCAATGGGTCAGGTAGGAACTACATCAGAAAAATTGCCTTTTATCTCAATTGTTATTCTTTGGATGAGACTAATGAATGGGAACCATCGTATTCTTTTTTAGTATCCAATACCAAAAAAGAATCCTTTGGTTTAGTTGCACTAATAACCGATCATTTCATTTTGCCTTATTTTTTTTTGTACCTCTCTATGTTTCATTTTATCATAGACACTGATCATCTACTACTTTCTTTCCTAGAGAAAGGTAACGAAATATATCCATTAAGTGATTGTAATTATCCATAAAAGTGGAGTTTAGAATTTTGGCATACTTGTGAATGTTTAGTGGACAGCAAGTCAATTTACTTAAACTGACCTTGCTTCATATCCTGACCAACATACGTGATGCTGGTATTTTACAGTACAGTGACATCCTGTTAGCTCTAATCTTCAGAAATTCATTACTCTATTAATAATTTAAATGATAGTAAGACAAGAGGCTTGAATACTGAATATGTTATCATTCGTTAAGTTCTGAGTAATACAGTTGAATGAGGTGTAACTGGATTGTTATTGGTGAAACTAGATTGCAGCAAATGATTAATTTATAGGTGAGACTCTCACGGGAGGTTGTTTAATGGTTTATGGCATCTTCAATACAAATGCTATTAAGCAGAATTCGTAGACAATGTGATGAGAAAGTGCAAACTTTGGAGTCTTTTTTAGGGGGTAAAGTTCAAAATTTCAAATTATAATTACGTTTGTTACATACTTTAATCCTTATGTAACAACCCATTTAGATGAGACAACTCACTTATTAACTTGTCAGACTGCACCATTGATTTAAAATCCTTAAGTCCAAGTTAATAATATCAAACTCATCTAATCTTATAGAACTCCTCTATTAACCCACAATCCACCATGTGGGGCTAAATTTTGGGGTTATAATCTCCCCCACCGAAGGCTTGAATCATCACTATTTATTGGCATGTGAGGCATAATGATGGCTCCACTATCACGTATACAACCGTTTCCAATGCCTCAGCATGGTTTGAATTAGATTGGCTATGATACTAATTAAGTTGTCAAAAAGTCTTTTTTCGAAACAAATTGCTTAGCAAGTCTTGACAAGTCTGATAACAAGTGATCATGACATTATTACATAAGGCGAACTAAAAGAAGATAGCAACGTTTCTAACTTGCTCTTTTTTCGCAGTAGGCTCACTATTCCGCTCATTGTAATCTAAAAAATTGTTTATGCAATTGGGGTCAACACGACTGGTGGTTGAATAAGGTTTTCCCTGAGTCAAGGTTAAAGTAATTATATAACAAATGTAAGATCAAATAAAATATATAGAAGTGATTAAGAAAAGCAGTAGTGGTGCATTTTACTATGAAAGCATTAGACTATAAGAGTATAGAATGCAAACCCAAGACATGAGTGACTTGTTGAGAAATGCTAACACTCCTTTGGAGTGGTATACACACCTACCGCAATGTGCCACAAATTCATGCAGTAAACTTGTTGTTGCCATGTTTGACAACTGAGGTCCCAATAAGGGACTACAATGTAACATAATCTACCAATCTTGATTTCCCACATGGTAGGGTAAAATGAGTATTTGGGTATACCATTAATAAGAATATGAAGTTGATTATCAAGAGCAAGATAACATACAAATAAAAAGGAATTATTTAATTTCTTGTCCTGCGAAATAAGTTACTGTGTTATTCTGTTGTGACTGATGATGTATTAGCCTCCAATCTATATGTGATGGGTCAATTCTTTCTAATTTTTTTTGTACAATTTATACTTAATCATAACCTAAAATTATAAAATCTTGTAAATTGCTTGACAAAGCTTATGTATGTGTTTATTAGAGTCATTATCAACTAACTATTGACTAAGCATGCTTATTTAGTTTAAAACATTTGAAATCAAATTCTGTATAAGATTATAATTTAGCCATTAAATTAAAGTTAGAAAATACACAAATTAAATAGTTAGGTGCATAGCATTATAAAAACTTAAATTGGGTTAATTACAATATCTTGATTTTAAAAAATATTTTGGGATGTTAGATAGGAAGCGAACAAAATCATCAGTAACATAATTAAATTTCAATGTTAATTAAAAAATTATATAAAACTGCCCATAAGAACCTATACAAATTAATTGGACAATTTAATCAATCACATGCAGTATAATGAATTAACTAGATAAATGTTATACACTAATGACCAAATATAATAATACCAATGACAAATTGATTACAATAGTGACTTATTGATATTAATTCTACTAAATACATCATTTCTGAAAATTGAAAAAATAATTTCATGAATCCTTTACATCAATTTGGTTAAATGCATATGATATTAACTTGAAAGAGAATAGGATGAAACATGTGATTAATGTAAATGCCATACTAATTATGCATATTAAAATTGGCAACTTATAAAAAAATTTATTAAGTCAGTTTGTGATAATGAAAGATTACTAAGATCACCAATCAACTAAAGATAATGAAAGTATATGTGAAGCAAACTTTGATGCCAACAATCCATAGAATTAGATAAATTGAAGATAAATAATTCACCATTAAAGAAGTTAACTCTCCTCTTCTTCCTATAATGATCAACAATTGTTTACCTTAAGAGACACAGAGGAGTTTTATCTTTAATATAAGGTCTTAGAAACAAAGGGTAATTTTTTCATTAGGCAAGATTGAAATTATACCTAAATTTTTCTATTTTTAGTTAATTTTGAAATTTAAATTAAAGTTAAATTATAGAACACATTTAATACAATCTAAAGTTTGCCTGATAATTACTATTTGTTTTTTAGACCTTGTATTATTAATAAAGCATGCCTGTGTACTCTCAAGTTAAATAATTGTTCATTATTTATTTTCATTTTATTTCATTCTATAGATTGTTGGCATCAATGCTTGATTCATATATCCTTTTATTATCTTTACTTGATTGGTGATTTTGTTGATCTTGCATTATCACTAATTTACTTAGTAACATTCGTGATAAATTTATTTGTAATGAATATGCAATTTGCATTGATCACATGCTTCATCCTATTTTCTTTTAAGATAATAACATAATTTGTTTCAATTTTTAGAATTTATGTAGTTAATAGAATTAATCTCAATAAGCCACTATTGAAAATCATCTATTTGTCGTTATTATTATATTTTGTCATACATGTGATTGATTATGCCGACCAACTAACTAGAATAGGTTCTTTTGGGCACTTTATTATGATTGATTAATTAAGATTAGGTGAAATCTTATTTATATTATTAATGATCCTTTTCTTTTTCCTTCCTATCTGAACAACTCATAGTATTGGTTAAGATCAAAATTTTATAACAATTAACCTTATTTAAGTTTTTATAAGTATTGCTTAACTATTTAATTGGAGTATTTTCTTTGATTTAATGGTTGAGTAATTTTATACATATTTTGATTTCAAATTTTTAAACTCAATAGTAATGCTTACTCAATATATTATTAATTAATATTAACTTTGATAAATATGAATAGGTTTTATTAATTTAGGTTAGATTAAGTATAAATTGTAGAGAAGGATGAGAGAGAACCAAACCATGACATATACATTGGGAAGCTAATAAAATGTCCATTACAATATAATGTAGTAGTAACTTATTTCGCATGTGCTCCTCCATAGCGCACATACATTATATAATGGGTTGGCTATTTGCCTTGAAATTTGGCTCTACTACAATCTCGGAATTAGCAATGGCACAATACAAAAAATCTACCAAGTGGAGATATAGAGTTGGTAATAGCCAATGTTAGTTAATACCTAATAACAGAGAAGAATAAATTTGTAGATTGATACATAGAATGACAATAAGGCCTTGATAGTGCCATATGTCATGTCATGACAACAATGATTTTTCTATGTATTTGACAGGGACACTTTTTATTGCTCATTTCATTTCAATTATTAATAGGATGATAAAGAATAATTTGTGTCATCCTCAATGATAGAGAATATTAACTTATATATATATATATATGATCATGAATCAATATTAACTTACTCCATTTATTTTATTATGTTATTAAAGAAAATATCATATTATTTTAGATACTTTAACTTATCAAAAATATTTTAAAAAAAATATAATTATTTTTCACATATTTTATAATTTTATTTGAATCATATGATTCATGATTTTTTACAATTCATTATTTTAAAATATATCAACACAATTCATGATGTAAACCTTAATATAATAACCTTGTAGTAGACATATATCTCTCAGTATGTGTTTGATTTGTTTGAGGTTATCATGCTAGGCATCAAATGTGTGACACCTTGCTTTAAATTTTTGAGTTGTATCGGAGTTTCATTATCGTACATTTCTGGTACTTTTTAAATTATTATAATATTTGATTATTATAAATACTTACTTTAGAGTAAACTGATATTTTGAAAATTAGGATTGAGTAAAAATTAATTTAGGATTAACTAAAGTCTAGATAATGACTAGTTCAAGTAAGTTTAAATTAAATTAAATTTATTTTAATCAATTTTAGGAGAAAATTTTTTCCTATGTATTTAAGGGGGAAAAGAATAAGAAAAAAATTAAAAAAAATTTTCATGTGTTTACGATGAAAGAAATAAAAAAAATTAAAATATGGGGAAGAAGGAGAAAGAATAAAGAGTGAAAGAATTAACAAAAAAAAAATTAACAGTTAAAAAAATTAAAATTGAAAAAAACTAAGTTGCCTAGTAAAAATTAATGGTTAAAAAACAAAAAGTTTTTTTTAAATTGAAAAAAAAATCAATCTTGCATGGCTTGTGCAAGGCCTCCGTGCGGTCTTGGGGTTGCGAGGTGGTGTCTGCATGGCTTATGTTGTGGGGCCTCGAACAGGGCGTGCCGGTGTTAGCGCTGTGTCGGTTGGTAGATATGTTTCGCCTGTGCCGCTCGTACGACACAAGGATTTAACCCATGATTGATACTCTCATGGATTCTAATGTTAAATTAATATCATTAGAGGAGAGTCACTATTTGGTTCGAGGGGATTGGCTAATTGATCTAGAGAAGTATGTGATGTTGGTTGGGAAACTTAATTATCTCTTAATTACAATATTTGACATATAATTTACAATTAGTATGATTAGTAAGGTTTTAATTCTAAGTGTAGAGGATTGACCTATTTACACATATCAACTATGGAAGATATATACAATTAGTATTATGCAATTTTAAAGATCTTTATATTGATAAAAATGATCAACAAATATTCATCCAATTCAATACATGTTAATCAACAACAACAACAAGTCTTGTCCCACTAGGCGGGGTTGGCTATATAGATTCTTTTACATTATTTGGTTCTATGCTCTATTATGTTATCATTTATACTTAAATAAATTATCTTGTTTTATTATTGCTAACTAAGTTTTTTTTTTCTTCCTCTTCTCCTCGTTCGATGTGCGTATTTGTGATAGTTTTATATCACCTAACTAGAACATTTATTGGTCATCTAAGTACATCTTCGTACCATCTTAAACGTATCTTTATGAGTTTTCCCTGAATAAATGTAACTCCAACTTTCTTTTTAATGCTCTCATTTCTTATTCTGTCCATCATATGTTCGCACATCTACCTTACCATCTTCATATCTACAACTCTCATCTTTTACTCATGTGTCATATAACATAACATGTCTAATTGTTGTTTGTAGAACTTCCTTTTAAGTCTTAGAGGTACTTTACGATCACATAAAACACCTAACCCTCTCTTCTATTTCAATCATCATGTATTCTTTGTAAAACATCTCTCTTAATCCCTCTATCATTTTACAAAAATAATCCTAAATACTTAAAGTTCTCACTTCAGACAATTCGTCTTCTTCTATCTTAATAATTGTCTTTTTACTCTACTAAGTTTAAAATATTTCACTTTTAGTATTTTTCGCTAAGATTCTAGTTTAACATTTGCTCCTTCACGTATCTCATCTATCCAAACAATATCATCTACAAACATGTACTCTTGATCTGTAGTTCATCCATTAGTGTAAAAGATATGGGTGCAGAGTTAACCTTTGATGTAACTCTATCTTTATTAAAAATGCTTCATTTAATCCGTTTAGTCTTAACTCTAGTTGTTACACCCTCATATATATGTGTAATTAGTTCAGTATATGCTACGTTAATATCTCTCTCTTCTAGAATTCTCCGTATCATTTCTCTTGGGACTATCATAAGCTTGTTCTAAGCCATGTGTAGATCTTACTTTTGCTCTCGATACTTTTCACTGAGACGATATATAGCTTCAATTGTCGACCAAATTAATTTTCGGTCACCATGGTCTCCTTTCTTAATATTTTTTCTATTATTTTTTTCTAAAGTTTCATGGTATGATTCATTAGTTTAATATCTTTATAGTTTGCACAATTTTGTATGACTCATATAAGGGAACTAGAATATTTACCCTCCATTCATCATCATTTTTTTTTAATATCATGCTAAATAATGTTGTATGTCATTCAATACCTTGTTTTCCTAGGCACTTCGATACCTCTATCGGAATTTCATCTGGTACTTTTTCATTTTGCAACCCATTTAAAGTTTGTTTT
This sequence comes from Kaempferia galanga, assembly GCA_037974795.1. Taxonomy (NCBI): domain Eukaryota; kingdom Viridiplantae; phylum Streptophyta; class Magnoliopsida; order Zingiberales; family Zingiberaceae; genus Kaempferia; species Kaempferia galanga. Next base: position 1,017,668 of record JBBPFP010000032.1, read on the forward strand.
ACTTTTGAATTTTCAATTCTATGATAAAAATTAAATTTCTATACTCATTTGCTCTATATAAATTACCTAAGTTAAGTTGGTCACTTAAACCATCAATAAAAGGTTGATGAAAATACCTTATTTGGATAAGATCTCTTTTCTTTCTCTCTCATTTTAACTATTCTATAAATGTCTCTTTCCCTCTTTTTTTAATCCAATTTTTAATATAAATGTTCAAAAGTTTCATTTTTAGCTATTGTATATTTTTTTAAAGTTTTTCTCGTTCTTACAAATATATAATTCCTTACGGGCTATTTTTTCTTCACTTTCTCCAATAATTTCTCATTCCACCACCAAGATTCCTTACTTGGCAATGCATGCCCCTTTCACTCACCGAGTACACTCTTGACTACTATTTTCCCATGTTTAAAAAATCGGCCTAGGTGGCCGTCGCCTAGACGCTAGGCACCAGTCAAAAATATGCTAGTTGGCCAGCATAGGCAGCCTTGGTGCCTAGGCGAGATTAGACAACCCTAGGCGCAGACTAATCCGTTGAATCATCTAGGTGCTGCAGGAATAGTGTAGGGTTTTCATGATTTTTTTAAGTTTAGGTTTTTAAATTTAAAGCCCAATTAAAAAAACTAAAATGTAACCTTGAATTTATGTCCGATAATGATACTTGAAAATTATAGAGAAGAAGAAGTAGAATAAATTTGTGTTATTTTATTAGTTGTACAATTTTGAACTCATTTTAAATTTGATGTTATTATGTTGGAGTTATAGAATGTGATTTATTATGTAATTTATGTTGATATTGTGGAATCGGTCTAACGACGCCTAATCCCTACCTAGGTGCTATAATTGTGGTATATATCCAATATTACTAACCTATGCTACGTAGTTAAGATGACCTTACAATCTTTATAAATTTTTCTATCCCTCTTCCTAACTATAAAAAAATTAATTTGTGATTTTTTATTCCTGCTTTTGAACATGATCAAGTTTTTTTTTCTTTTCTTAAAAATGTATTAGCTAGTATAACATTATATGCTATTGCAAAATTGAATATAATTTTTTCTTTTTCATTTCTTGTTAACCTAACCTCTCATATTCTTATTTTTTCACTCCAACATGTCCATTTAGATCACTTCCTATTAAAATCATTTCATTTTACGACATGTTTTGTAATACTTCATCTAGGTCATCCCAAAACCTTATTTTCATATCTTCATCTAATTCTATTTGGGTGCATATATGCTAATTACGTTCATAGTTTCTTTCGTCACTGCTATTTTGAGAGTTATAATTCTATCCCTTTTCTAACTATTCTAACAACTTCATCGTTTAATGAACTATATACAACAATACCCACTCCATTTTTTTTCCATATGTTATATAACTTAAAATCTGAGTTCTTTATCATCTTTGCCTTCTTGCCTGCTTATTTTGTCTCTTGTATACAAAATACTAATTCTTCTCATAATTATCATATTTAGTACCTCCATTGCTTTACCTGAGGGTTCATTTCATATTCCAAATCTTGTGCTATTAATTTTCCTATAATATTTGTTTAATATAAGTCAATCATACAATATAAAATATATAATACAACAATGTAGAATAACTAATATGTATATAATTATCAAAAATATTTTTCATTTTCAAAAGAATGATTTACTTAACATTTACCCGTTAGATACTACCACCTTAGAAACTTAATTTGTTAGTCTTTGTTCGTAGAGCAAGATATCACAAAAGTCCTCAAATGAGGTTTTGACCATCATACAAATTGAACTATATTTTTTCTTTTCACATCATCACTTATCTCACATAATCACTCAACTTGTTGGACTTCTTGAGTGCTCAAACTGTCAAAACAGTATATATTACATGTGCAATGCAATCCCTTGCCTCCATAGAAATTGATGATTAGTCAGGATCATTGGTAGACAACCATAAGAATCCAACAACACTAAGAATAATTCACAAGGTCTCTTGTTTCGATATCAAGGTCATCTTCAGATTGTAGGGTATGGTTCAGTCAAGTTCTCTCATAGATAGAGGATTCACGTTTCGCTATTGTGTTGTTTTGGCAGAACATTTAATTTTTCGAAGAGAGAATCAAATTGTTGTAGTTAGGTCAAGTGCAAAGGCAGGGCGTAGAGTAGAACTATCATCCTAACAATATAAGGCTCATTTAGATCAGATAATTAATGACCGTGTTGAGATATTCTTCCGTAGAGGCAATGGAGTTGTACTAGTATAATTAAGCTACTTTGTACAACCACTAGTCCAGTGTTCTATGAGAGGATAAACCACAACGTATTGGAGACCTAATTATAAACACCATATATTCTTGAGGATAATGTGTAAAGATATGATCCCTTCAAACTTTTGCCTTGTTGCTAAATAGAAGTCAATGTCACAAGTTCAACAGTTCGATATTAGAAAATTACATGCTTGGTTATGTTATTCCCCATAGAAATCTTGTATTCCATTACTAACAGCCCTGTTCCCTCTATTATCAATTGCAAGTCTGTTTCTCCGTGACCTAAGTGATTAGAGTTTAAAAATCAAACTTGGAAAAAAATACATTAGCTGATCCTTATACCCACATTTATGGCCCCACCTAGAATCTTTGATTTACCTTTGCCCTTTGGGTCTTAATATCCTTGGCCATATATTTGTGCCGCATATCTTCTTGATAGAATTTATGTTTCTTGCCATTTAATATATGTTCATTATCAACTGTATATTTCACAATATTTGATAATGCAAAGCTTTTCCAAGTAGTGATCCAATCTTTGGTTGACAGGCAAGCTAAAGAAGTGGTAAAGATACTGAAGAAACGTATTACACATAAAAATTCCAAAGTTCAACTTCTTGCACTTACGGTAAGTTCATCGAACAGTTGGATTTCGGTTATTATGATATCTTCTGGAACTATTCTTATTGGGTTTTCAGTTAGGTGTCAGTTATTATGATATCTGCTGGAGCTATTACTATTGGGTTTTCAACATTCTTGATACAACCATGTTAATGAGTTGGTTAATTTATGCTTCTTTTCATCCTTGTATTTGGCATTGTAACCAGAACATCGTGACTGCATTTATCTTGTTTTCTAGAGCCACTTTTTATTGGGCTTTCAACATTGTTGATGTATTGTTTGAAAGATAAAATAGATAAAGAATAATTATTCCTAGAATAGAGTAAAGAACAAGTATTGCTTATCAATTTAGAATAACTATAATAATATATAAATCATTTTTGAGAATTTATGGGGAATAGAATAACTATTCATATCAACTGTCACACCATTATGTTTTTCGATTTTCAATATTAATATATTAATTAATTAAAAATAATTTTCACTTATTTTTATTTTAAATATAACTTCTACTCCTATAATCTTCTTTTTTTTTTTATAATTTTCATCCATTTCAAAAAGCAAGAATATACCAATTAGATAATCGCTTAAATTAGATTTTTGGACAAAAATACTAAAGAAATAAAAATATTACTTGGATTAGTCTTAGGACTTGCTAAAGCATGCTAAGTGTCAACATGGTATGCTATGTATTAACATGATTGACAAGGGTAACACAAAAAAGATTATCCATGTTGATTAGTATTGGAGCATGAATAGATACGTCTCAACCATGCAATCTAACATCATTTAAGATTTCAATTCATGGTTGAAAGAAAAATTGCTAAAACTGATCTCAAGGGGATGTGAGGTTCTAAAGTAGGAGGATGCTCTACCTTCTCCACACTAATTCATTGTTGGTCGAAGTGCTGCCCTGTGAAGGAGCAATTGCAACTTTAAGCTCAACATTGATGCACCATTTTTCATTTCTCAGTTGGGATTCACAGGTAGTATGATCTGAGGGAAGCACCAAGCAAAGGTTGGGTCACCACTGGATAGATCTGGAATGCCTGCAAATCATAAGGCTTGAATGTCTTTGATGGCCTTGACCAAATTAGTTGTGTCTGCAGTCAAGTGGATATAGTGAGAAGTAGCATGGAGAGGGCAACATAAAGGTGAGAGGTTGTACTCTTGGCGGTGTTCGACAATGAGTGAAGCAAGTGTCGGTGTACCATACAAGGCTTGCCAGATATGGTAGCTTGTGGTGGTGGTGGACGTGTGAGGACGAGGTCTCTCTAAAGATATGTGTTGTTGAAGATGCTTGAGATGGAGGCATCACGTTGCGAAAGGGTGGGAATCCAAAGGTTTCCAATGAGATGCTTGCCCTGAAGTCACTAGGAGGTTGCATGCCCGTGGAGTCTATGCCTCACCATATGGAGATAGATAGGGGAAGAGTTACAGACTCTTTGTGGAGGATTAGCATGGGTGCAAACATGGGAAGAATTTGAGGTGCCTTTGCATTGCAGGTGGGCATATTTGGAGATGGGCATTGTATGTGGAGGAGCTCTCAACCACGAAGGAGTTCCCACTAAAGTCCCATCAGTCTCCCTACATCCTTCAGTTCTTTTTTTCTCTCTCTTTCTGTCTCTCTCTCATGACTGCCACTTCACATGGATTCCAAATCCTATGTGCAAAAAAATGGTGCCCTCTTTAGCCATTGTCCTTGTAGTAGATACGCCTTTGGTCAAAGTCTTGGTAGTACCATTCTAGAGAGTCGATACTGCATTCTCCTGCTTGCATACATGTTTCTCTATGTCCTGTGTGTTCCTCCACGTGATCTTAGTATTGCTGCTCCAAAGCAATTTCTCTTCTAGATCTTGCTTTTTGGGGCTCTTAATTTCTACTGCAATCATTTGTTTTCTTCAATAGGCGATCTTTTTGGCTTTTTTTCCCTGTTAATTGAATGATCTGTACTGCCAGCTCCTCATACGTCCATGGACAAGACAACCTCTGCACTCTTCTTCAGGTTGCACAGTGAGGGAGTCCCTGGTCATTCTTCTTCCTTAAGCTTCCCCTTGTTCTTAGCCTCTTTTACCTTGACCTCCCAGGCCACTACTTGCATTCTGATATTGCTTTGGATCCCTTTGTTCCTTCTTTAAGCACATCATCTTCTCCATTAAAGACCTAGAAACCACAAGAAGTAAAGCATTACGTTCTCAGTGTGGTACTTCTAGTGAAGGGTCATGTTGTCCTATCCATCTCCTGGGGGAAAAATGTCTCATTTCACTACTAGCAAAGAGCCATACTATATTATCCATCTTTTTCTCCAAGACCTTGGAGCTTTCAGGTGATTAGGCTCTATGGTATATGTTGTTTTAAGGAGATTCTCTCTCAAGAGATTTGTTCTCAAGAAACCTTAGAGAGAATCCCACTCAGGAGGCCACACTCTTGGTAAGGCATACATTTCAAGAAACCTTAGACCTATCTGCCAAGAAAGAGAAACTTGTTTTTTTCTGGGTTCTGTCATAATTGGTGTTGCTACCACAGGGCAGCCTATGTTTCCGATGGCTCTTTAAATGACGTCACTAATCCAAGCATTAAGATGGCGTAACATGTTAGAGCATATCATGATATTGACACCTTGTCAATGTTTGTCTTGTGATTATTGGCATCTCATATGACAACTAGGATAACAGGCTATCATGTTTAAGTATCCCTTGTGCCATGAAAAAAGGGTCTTGCTTAACTCTGGTAAAGGTTTCTTTTGTCTGATTTAATATGCATCTGATATACCCTTGTTTTTCTTATGTAAATTTCAACTAATTTGTCCTTTTTTCAGCTTTTAGAAACAATTATTAAAAATTGTGGTGACATCGTGCACATGCATGTTGCTGAGAAGGATATATTGCATGAGATGGTCAAGATTGTCAAAAAGAAGGTACTTGTTTCTCTCATTCAGATGCATCACTATTTTCTATAGTTGCTGATAAAAAAGACTGAATCTTGTTTCCTTCGTCTTTTTTCATACAGCAATCTGATTTTCATGTTAAGGAAAAAGTACTCATATTAATAGATACATGGCAAGAAGCTTTTGGTGGTCCTCAGGCAAGATATCCACAATATTATGCAGCCTATCAGGAACTGTTGGTATGCTATTGTACTTTTTAAGCCGCCTTAAAGATAGCTTGTTGCTATTACGGATGTTATTTATCATTTTAAATGTCTAGAGATGTGGGCTAGTTAAAGTTTTAGTAAACAATGATCATGTTTGCCAATAACTTTCTTTTCTTTAACTTCTTATGTTTTGCTCAGAGAATTGGAGCTGTTTTCCCTCCGAGAACAGAAACGTCTCCACCTATCTTTACTCCTCCACAGACACAACCTCTGCGAACTTATCCTCCATCCATGCGAAGCCCTGGTTCTCATACTGAACCACCTGAGTCTACAATTGCATCTGAATTTCCTGCTTTGAGGTACTTAATTATCTTCTCATAATTTTCTTTTGTGTTGTTGAGTTTATATTCCTTGTTAGCTACTTTCTTTTTTGTTTTTCGCTTGGATTGCTTACCTTTTATGGCAGTACTGTGTCTATTCAAGGGAAAGGGCTATTCTAGTAAGTCTGGGACATCAAAACATTTAAGTTAAAAGAAAGTATGGCTTTTGGGATGCCTTGGCCTGTAGGGACTATGTTTAATACCTGTTATTGAAGATAAATTTTCAGTTCATTAGCATGAAATATACAATTTCTATTGTACTTTTTTTTAAAAAAGTTCTCCATTCATTCTTTATCTGTTGCACTTTCATTTTTGTTTTCAACACATTCATTTCCTATATGTTTCAGCTTAAAATTTAGATTTTATTAGGTATGTCAGCTAATATGAAAATCTGAAAAGTACTGATGGTGGTATTAAGTAATAAAGATTGGGCTTCATGTTGGCGTTTACAATCAACAGGATAAATGTAAACCGATGATCTTAACTAGATTTGTTGAGGTGAGATCATCACTCATATGAAACAAGAGGGTTATTTACCATTTGAGTATCTCGATATGCAAAGGTTGGGCTCAGGGGTTAGGTGCCAGAAGTGATCCATCTTCAATGCTTGGATTGCAATGAAAACTAGGAAAAGATTCTCATATTTTTGTGGGTCAATCTTGTATTGATATTCGCGATAAGTAGGAGATTATTAAACATAACAAATTTATAGGGGAACAAAATGAGTTGGAGAGAAATCATGAGAAGAAATATGCGATATATAGACTTTAAATTTGTGTTCATTGTGAAAGTTCAAAATAAAAATGGAATAGGTATCATATCAGATAATGATAAGGTTGTCAAGGAGTAGCATTGGCATAATATATTGAATCACACTGATAATTCTCATGGTTCTTTTTTCCTGCTGGTCCATCTCTTTATTCACTCTTTACCCAGCAATTCCTGTTTTCTTGATGCTGGTCTTCTTCGGTGATGGCTCCAGCATGAGTGAGCTCCAAAATTGTTATCCTGCACTTTTATACTCTTTAGGTTGAGCTATGGGATTAAGACACGATAGAAATCATTTATTCCAACTATATGACACAGCCAGTATCTAGGAGAATATTAATTACACGAGTGTACGGTTGCAGGTAGTTATAGGTTGTAATGTTTCAACCATTAGACTTGTTGGATTATTGTTTTTGATGTAGCACAAGAGTGGGGATGACAATTTCCTCCGAACCCAATGGAGGATCTAATACCCAACTTGAATGGAAGAGGGTATGGAGGGATTTTTTTTTTTGGACCCGATTAAATAATCGGGTTTGGAGATTTTCAGATTCGGGTATGGATAGGATCTGATAGAATCCTATCCGAATACCCGATTAAATTATTCATCTTTCTTTTCTCTGATTTTTCAGATTTCAACCACACTTCTATGAAAATTTACATAAAAGCTTTTACTTGCATGATCACTTCGTGCCATGCCAATTCATTTCTTAAAATCTCACTATCTAAAAGGAAAAAAACTAGAAGATGGCAATCAAACCTACCAATTGATATTACACCCATTGTACGTTAGACAAAATTATAGGTGGTAATAAGATATTACACCCATTGTATATGGGGATGGGGATGGGGATGGAGGATATGGAATCAAACCCAAATCCGACCTATTGCCATCCCTATACAAGAGTTTTTTATATCAAATTGATGCATTTTGATCGAATTAAATCAGGATAAAATTTATGAAACGCAAGATAATGATCTCATGAATAGAATTTCTTCAAATAATTGAACAGGAAAAATATTCTTAAGCACTTTTATAGAGTGATAATATGACTTGTTATTTGTGAAATAATATCTTAGTTCATCCCTAATAAAACTCTAACAAACTTTTTGTAAAACTCTAAGCAACTTTTCAAATTATTTAAAAAAATATATCTACTAAAAATTTAAACAATTTAGATAGTTCTGAAACTTTGAATAAATTTAAATGAGATTTGAAAAGGGATTTTTCTCCATCCGAGGAGAACTTGACTCAGGTGAGATGTTAACACTTTTTCCCACTGTCAATTTCATGAAAAGTATAAATGACCTTACAAAGTTTGTTGAGCATGATCTCTTGTTATGCTTTCTTGGGCAACCTTTTCAATGATTAGTTTCTCCTTTATTTTTAGTTGCCCCTACCAATGAATAAGAAAGTGCATTAACTTTTCATAGCATGAAGATGATGACCACATTTTCATAGTAATCTTTGGGTGTAAAAGTGAAAATATTGAGAATGAATACTAATACACACAATCTTTAATAAAGCCAACATTTAAAGGAGGTTCAAATTTCTCCCAGTAAATCTACACGTTCTTCAGTTTTAAAATTGAATTAGTGTTTAATTAAATTGCCATTTAATTAGTTAGTGTACATAAATGACATGTTAAATAAACTATAAATTGGATTTATACTGCTAGATGAGAATTTATCATATTACTAGTTATTTTATAGTAATTATTATTTAATATAATTTTATTCCTAGTATCGACACACGTCTCTTGTAACTTCCCATTAGAACACTTTGTAAGGTGGCTAGTAAATAAAGAAACTAAGACAATCTTTTAAGTGATGAATAACTGGACAAAATACACATACTTATAGGAGTTTTAATTGATTTTCCAATTTTAAAATTGATGTTGTCCATTCTTAATTCATGATATGAGGCTTCTGAACGATATATAACTTGTTAGCCCAAATCCAAATCATACTAGGTATGCTGATGATTTTTAAAGGGGTCAAATCAACACAATTTCTTATAATGTTGCATTAGAGGTCCTTTTTAAGGTCAAATTACTGACAAATATTTCTCTATTCAAGTTATTTTTGCATTTTATGTCAATATATGATGTTTTGTGTCTTTCATGTAATGGGTTTTAAACATTTTGCTAAAATTCTCTACCAACTTCTACAGTTAAATCGTGCTCCTTTAAGGCCATCTTATAAGGATGAACATATTCCTTAATGTCAACTAACCAATGTTTAAATTTTCTAGCGTCTCATTTTCCATTAAAAGTAACATTGTCATGCTTAGGCTATATTGATTGTGATTCTCATTCTCATGGAAATATATTGATTGTCATGGACATATATTGCCTTTTCTCTACCAGTTTCTATAACTTTGCGGGGAATGATGATTCTGAAGTAAAGCAATGTGATAAATAAAATAAAATGCAGAAAGATACTATGAGTAACAGTGACAAAAACTAATAGGTAAGTAAATAACAAACTATGACATGAATGAAACTTTGTGCTTTTAAGAATAATATACGATCATACACAAACATTTTTGAGAAAAACTAATTAAATGTAAGAAATATAAATTTACCAACTAGATAAACAAAAAAAAAAGAGGATTAATGAGATAATGTGAATTGAATTTGATGATGAGATTGCCACAAGTTTGAATCTCTAATCTAGCAAATTTTTTGTTGCAATAGTGTTGTAGTGATCTGGCTTGCTTTGCAAGATATTTTTGCAATATGCCTTGGACCAAATACAAATACTGTATACCTCCACTTGAACTAATCTCATTCCCTCAATTTTGTACCAGATGCCTAGATCCCTTATTTTAATTAAACTTAACTTGTTTTATTAATTAGCAAATTGGACCAGATCTCTTCCTTCAACAAACGTGCCTACCACTTTTTCTTTTATTTCCTGTGGATAGCTTGCTTCCTATGGATAGATCCTTTCCTTGCTCAGGGAGGATTGTGGATGAAGATTCCTTGGTCAGGGAGAATTGTGGATGAAGATGTGGTGTGGAGATGGTAGATGGGTTGAATTGTTTAACAGGGCAAGGCAATGAAGGCTTCATCAATGGATGAGCAGTGCGGGTGGCACAAAAGAGGTGGCGGATGGATGTGCAAAGGTGGAGAAGACATTGTTGTGAATTTAGCATTGCACCAATTTGAACTCTCAGATCACATAGAACATTTGGAAAGAATTAAACAATAAAAGGATGACTATTTCACAGAAAAAAATAGATTTATTCTCTGTTTAATTTGAATATAAAATATCCTAACTCCTCTTATATATTGACAATAAGATTTATTCTTTTGTAAACTAATAACTTAGTTCCTCCTGTACAGTAACAAACTTTTCTAAACAAGATATAATTTTTTTTTTATATCATACTAAAAATTTAAGCAACTTTGAAATTAAAACAAATTTAATTCGGATTTGAAAATCTCAGTTGCATTAGTTTCCTCTATTCACATTTATATGCATACTTTTTCATGCTATACTAGATTACTACTAACTTGAAGAGGAACATTTTGGCTCACATGTACTGATAATTCCATTCAATTTTGCATCTTCACTGAAATTCAGAATGTTGATGGTATAGATGTTCTTGCTGAGATGTTAAATGCTTTAGATCCTAGAAAATCCAAGGTTTTTCATGCTATACTAGATTACTACAAACTTGAAGAGTAGCATTTTCGCTTACATGTACTGATAATTCCATTCAATTTTGTAGCCTCACTGAAATTCAGAATGCTGGTGGTATTGTAGATGTTCTCGCTGACATGTTAAATGCTTTAGATCCTAGAAACAAAGAGGTATGGGGTGCTTTGAGACTTGATGTTGTTTCTTTTACCCATTCAAATAGTACTTCTAATTTTGGCATAGTTGTAGAATGTGAGAGCAACACTGTCATCAAGATCCTACCTAGTCACAGGTCCTGAAATTTAACAGTGTCATCACCGTTGTTGGTCATCAAATCATGTTTGCACAAACCATTTGAGGTTGGCTTATGGATCTTATGGCTTCTCTAAGTTCGATATAAGATTGTAATACTAGTTAAAATTCAAATCATTCAAACATTTTATTATTATAAAATTAGAGTTTTCTTTGGTCTCCTTCTCCCCCTTTACACCTTGATCATCTTGAATCCCTTGAATGTCGTTGTTTTGTTAATCAATTTTCTTTGACTTGATTATTAATTCGAGCTACATCTATCACTCTTGAATGATAGCTTGCTTCAATCATAGCTTTCTTAAATCTGCTGCAATGAGTTTTACATATTTTCTAACACCACATTAACCTTTTTAAGTATGGTATCTCTACTTGGATTTTTTCGACAATACAATTGTAGAAGCTCCTCTCCATTTCAACTGCTCACTTCAATTCTCTCAACAATATTTTAGTCAATATCTCCTTGTTAAATAATATATCTAAGATAGTTAAAAATCTTACTCTCATCCATTTCAACAGTTACATCAAGTCTTTCTTACAATTAAAAAGAAACTTATATATTCTCAAGTCTACTCATCTTGGATATAATTGGTGAGGTTTATCTAGTATCACTATTAAAAATAAACATTTCTTGAAAATCATATTTAACATTAACATATCTATTAATTTCCAATATCTAGATTATTATCACATATTCTAATATCATAAAACATAATTTAAAAATTCTTACAATGAATATATATACAATATAATATAAATGATAAGTACTACAAGTAGTAACCTTTTATAAGATTGACATAAAAGATTAAGGTCTTTATTAAGAAAGGTTCAAAGCAAGGATAAGAATGTCATTCCGTGCTGGGCGGCACGGACGACTTTTACCGTTCCACTGCCTGGCCAAAATTGGCACGCTGCGCGCTATGATTTCTGTGTTCGTCACACGTGTGGCGAACGTCCGCGACAGCACGCATGCTGTCGCAATTGGCGTGTTGTCGCGATCGATTATTTGAGCGACAGAAGGAATAATCGCGCGATAGAAAAAATCGATTCAATTTCTTCTGCCACGCGCGATTAATTGATAGTAAAAAACCTATATAAAGAGTTGCGCGAGGTGAAGGTGAGCAGCCGCGGCGAGGCGAAGGTGAGCAACAACGGCGAGTTGCGCGTGGCGGAGGTTTGATTTTTCATTTTCCCCAAACGGCCATGAGACTCGGATGATTCGCAGGCGGCGCCAACGTGTTTCACCAAAATTAAATTTTAGATTAATTAAATTTAAATAATTCCTAAGTAGGTGTGGTATTAAATTTTATTTAAAAATTCTAATATTTTTTTAAAAATTAATTTTAAATTTTTTTAAAAATATATAATAATTCAGAATTATATTCTAATATTTATTTATTATTTTAAATTTAATTTTAAAATTAAAAAAATTATAATAATTGAGATTTATATTCTAATATTCTATTTTTTAAAAAAAACTAAAAATATCTAATAAATTAAATTTATATTCTATTTTTTTAAAATTATACATAATAAACATATTTATCTAATAATTACTATATATAAATTCAAAAAATATCGAAATGATATCGACATGGCACGATATGATACTGAAACCATATCGTTCTGTATGAGACCGAAGTCAAAATTTTAAACCTTGCTTTAGATCTAAATTAGATTTTGAATTTCATTATTAGATTTAAATTTTCATGATCAAGATTTTTTTGATAAAAATAGAATTTAAAATTTTGAAAATTGTTAATACCTTTAAATTGGAGTGATTAGTGTTTTTTTAGAAAAAAAAGATCATGTATTCCAATGAAATAAATAAAAATTAATTAATTTTAAAATCAAGGTATCATGTCAAACCATAGTTGTGTTAGGACCAGTTGAGCTAGAGGGTGAATAGCTTGCTTTGATTTGTTTATCTTCTTGATTGCGCAACAAAAACTTGGAAGCAATGCCAACTCCTTGTGTTTACTCGTATCCACCTCCTTGAGGTGATTAATCCAAAGATCCAAACCACGGTCACAGCATCCACTATGAAAATTCTTCTCGGAACAACACCTAAGGTAGAGAAACCTTACACAATTTACAGCTCTCTCTCTCTCAAATGAAATAGCTCACAAAGAAGAAGAGAAGAGATAGTTTTGGAAGCTTGAGGATGTAGCAAGAATAAGAGCTTAGCACTTGATGAACCGAAAAGTAGCAATGGAACAGCAACCTGCTTGGCGTCGAAATCCCTCTTTTCTCATCTTTTCATCGCCGTTAATTGATTGGCGAAAGTACCAATCAATTATCGTTTGCCCGTTGAGAGGTACCAATTCTAGATAGACAGCTGAGATTATTTCATTTGAATCGCAATCAATTGGGATCAAACATTAATCGATTGCCCATCTCAATCGATTCAAAAGTTTTCTCTTCTGACGAAAAATGCTCTCGATCAATTGAGCTTTCTATTTTTCGCGAAGAAAGATGTCTAATCAATTGGGAATTCCAAATCGGATCGATCCAAGGATTGTTTTTCACGTAAATGTCTTCTCAATCGATCGACTACAGTCACCCCTAATCGATCAAAGATCTCTATTCTCGCGTGAGTGGCTTCTCAATCGATTGATGGCTTCCCAATCGATCAATCAATTGATTGACACTCTTTTACTTTCAGCATTAAGTTTCATCTCACAATTCGATTATACCTAATCCCAAATAATTTCAAATACCTCATGCCAGATGAACCTCCTATTTCCTAGACTTTTTGTCTGAAGCTTCCTCATCTCCAGGTCTTTAAGCCAAGAATCCAGTCCTCGACCTTCTTGGACTTCTCTTGTCTTACCTCCAATGTTCTGACATGCAAGGACTTTCTCGTGCCAAGAATCAAATCTGCAACCTTCTTGGATTTCTCTTCCCTTTCCTTCAGTCTTCCGACATGCAAGTTTAGGCTAATTTCCAACATATCATAATAATAGCAAAATGATAAACAATGATATCAATATTAGCAGATCATCATGTCATTATCAAGCAAGCATGAACTGAAACTTAAATCTCATGTATCTCCTCTTTGCCAAATATCAAAATAGGAGCATCAAACAAACATGATACATAATAAGATAGGGGCACTCCCCCTAAACCAATAAACAATAGGGTACACCCCTATATATCATGCAAGCAACCAAACAATCAAGATAATACAGGACGAAATACACCTTCATCACACAATCTCATAAAAGTGAAATAAAGCATATATCACATGCAAATAGTAGTAAGTACAATCCAAAAGCAATAACCATCCATACAACAAGTGTCTAGAGCCATAAGTAAAGAATACATCATAGCAAGGTTCACAATAAAAGGCAGTCAAGCCGGTGGAAGGATCGCCCGAAGGTCTGAAGTCGACTGAGGGATCAGCAATTGAAGGATCAGTAGCAGAAAGACCAGTAGCGAAAGGATCATCGGTAGCTAAGCAGGAGCGACCCCATGAGCATATCATATCACGTAGTGAGGCCATGCAATACTGCAGCTGCACTTGCCCCGAAGGTAACTCACTCTAACGACCCTAATGGGGTCCTCATCTCAACTTTGAAGAGCTCACTCTCCAAACGCGCCTCCTCAAATCGAGTATTAACAGTCTCCTCTAATGAATCAACAACTCCTTTTGGAATTGCTATAGGAGTAGGCCCCTGTGCTGCCTCCATAGGTCAGCCCTGGGCCTCTCACCTAAAGCACGGTCGTCGATCCATCTTGCCGTTCGGACTAGCCTCCATTCCGGATTTAGAGAACCATATGAATGGACTAGCCTCCATTCCGGATTTAGAGAACCATATTATATTGATATTCTAGAATATGCGGCAGTCATTAGCTCTGATTTCCCACGAGAGAGATCTATATGCATGGACGTCAACCACTCTGTAATGATGTGGCACAAGTAGAATGAAGTGTGTAATGCAATGAAATATATACAAGACGATATTGATATCAAGAGAATGCCGAATGGCGAACATTGGAAACATGTAGGATGATTGGCAACTAAGGCACGAGAAACAATGGGTAGAAGACAATTAATGACCACTTTGTACAAAGCATTGTCCATGGCTAATAGTTTAAGTGAAGAGAAGGTATTAAGATGTACATTTAGACAATCTGGACGAAGGCGGCCAAAAAGACGCTCATGCATAGTAGAGATGGTGATATGCTCAAAAGGTGGAGGCAATACATCAGGTAATGTAGGATAGAATACAAAATCACTAGTACAAGGACGACATCCCAGAAAGGTCTGAAAAATATCATAAGAAAAATCTAAATTGCATTTGGCTACGCGGGTTCCGTATTGCACCCATTAGAAGTGTGCAAGTTTTTGTAGAATTCATACTAGCCTTATATTGATACACCTCTCACAATAGACAATAGATTCAAGTTTATAATGTTCAATTAGGTCATAAAGATTAAAACATGAATCATGGTAAAATTGTTTATCGATGGACCGAGGAGGAATGTGTTTAAAAATATTCTTATTGAAGGCTTGCTAAAGAGCAGCATTAGGCAAATGAGAGTCAAAGGGGAGTAGGGGTCGGGGTAGAGGTCGGAACAACCCCTCATCGGACTCATTTACCTTCTGCTTCTTTTTAAACATGATTTAATGAAATGCAATGCAAAAATCATTAACACAATGCAATAAATGATGCATGAATGGCATGAGAACAAAAACAGCTTGATCAGAACCAAAAAAAAAAAAACTAAGAACACATAAAAGATCATACTTGCAGGTATCGAAACAATCATTTTTCTTCTTTGGTACACATGATTGCAATCATTTTTCTTACCTATTTGGCATGCAATCATGTGTACCATAGAAGAAAAATGATTGTCTCGGTACCCACAATCATGTTCTATTATGTGTTAGTTTCTTGTTTGTTTTTTTTTTTTCTAATCAAGCTGTTTCTGTTCCCATGCCATTCATTGCATTGCGTTAATGATTTTTGCCTTGCATTTCATTAATCATGCTTAGAAAGATGCAGAAGGTAAATGAGTCCGGCGAGACCCCTACCCCCCACTGACTCTCATTTCCCTAATGTTGCACTTCAACAAGCCTTCAATAAGAATATCTTCAAATTCATTCCTCCTCGTTCCATCGATAGATAATTTTACAATGATTCATATTTTAATGTTTATGACCTAACTGAATATTATAAACTTGAATCTATTGTCAATTGTGAGAGGAGTATCAATATAAGGCTAGTATCTAAGTTCTACAAAATTTGCCTACATTGCCTAATGTGTTGCCTCCACCTTTTAGGCATATCACCATCTCTACAATACATGAGCGTCTTTTTGGCCGCCTTGATCCAAATGATCTAAATGCACATCTTAATACCTTATCTTCACTTAAACTATCAGCCATGGACAATGATTTATACAAAGTGGTCATTAACAGTCTTCACCCATTGTTTCTCGTGCCTTGGCTATTATCCAACCATCCCACATGTTTCTAATGTACGCCATTCAAAATTCTCTTGATATCAATATCGTCTTGAATATGTTTCATTGCATCACACATCACTCTACAAAGTGACTGACGTCCATTCATATAGATGTCTCTTGGGAGAAATTGGAATCGATGACCGCCGCATATTCCAGATTATCAGTGCGGTCCTTCTCCAAATCCGAGAGGTTGGTCCGAACGACATACCATACGATAGATCGACAGTCGTGCCTTAGGTGAGGGGGCAAGGGCCCGACGTAGGGAGGTAGCGCAGGCGCCGGCTCCTATAGCCGTTCCAGAGCGAGTTGTTGATGCATCTGATCAGTACGATAGCGATGATGATCTTCAGTCTCGGAGGCTTGCATGAGAGGAGACTATTGATACTTAAATCAAGGAGGTGCGTCTGGAGAGTAAGCTCTGCAAAGTTGAGATAAGGACCCAGTTAGGGGTGCTTGAGCGTCGCCAGAGTGAGTTACGTTCGGG
>JBBPFP010000032.1:1041236-1064362 GCA_037974795.1 Kaempferia galanga
GCTCGACCACTCGCAGGAGCAGCTCTCCAACTCGCTCCTGGCGGTGGCTCCCGCCGGGGTTTCGCCGCAGTCGCGGGCCAGGGTGAAGGGGTTCTCCGACGAGGACGTGGTCACCTGGCTCAGCGCCGCGCTCACCAACCAGGACACCTGCGACGAGGGGCTGCAACAGGTGACCGACCTCCGCGTGAAGCGGCACATGAAGAGCCAGACGAAGGACCTCACCGAGCTCGTCAGCAATTGCCTCGCCATCTTCTCCAGCTTCGGCCGCAATAAAGACTTCGCCGGCATTCCGATCCACGACAAGAGGAGAAGGAAGCTACTGGAGTTCCCTTCGTGGGTGCGGAAGAAGGACAGACGGCTGCTCCAGGCGCCGGCGTCGAGCATCCAGGCCGACATGGTCGTGTCCAAGGACGGAAACGGTAGTTACACCTCCATTGCCGATGCGGTGAAGGCGGCACCAGAATACAGCACTCGCCGCATCATCATCTACATCAAAGACGGGCAGTACGACGAGAACATCAAAGTTGGACGAAAGAAGACGAATCTCATGTTCATCGGCGACGGCAAAAGCAAGACCATCATCGCCGGGTCGCGGAGTGTGACCGACAACTTCACCACCTTCCACACTGCAACTTTCGGTATTTACTAATGATTATCGGGGCTTTTATTGATGTTTACGGAAAGTCAAAAACAGAGGATGAAGTTGTGGTTGTGAATTGGTGTTTGCAGCGGCGACAGGGACGGGATTCATAATGAGGGACATAACGGTGCAGAATTGGGCGGGACCGGAGAAACACCAAGCGGTGGCACTGCGGGTAGGGGCGGACCACGCGGTGGTTTACAGATGCAACGTGATCGGGTACCAGGACACTCTATACGTACACTCGCAGCGGCAGTTCTTCCGGGAGTGCGACGTCTACGGCACCGTCGACTTCATCTTCGGCAACGCGGCGGTTGTGCTTCAGAACTGCAGCCTGTGGGCGCGGCGCCCGATGCCGATGCAGAAGAACACTATCACGGCGCAGAACCGCAAGGACCCCAACCAGAACACCGGCATCTCCATCCACGCCTGTCGAGTGATGGCGGCAGCCGACTTAGAGCCGGCCAAGGCCAGCTACTCCACCTACCTCGGTCGCCCGTGGAAGCTCTACTCCAGGACTGTTTTCATGATGTCCTACATGGAGGACCACATCCACCCAGTGGGGTGGCTGGAGTGGAATGCCACCTTCGCCCTCGACACCTTATACTACGGCGAGTACATGAACTACGGCCCAGGAGCGGCCGTCGGTAAGAGAGTGCAGTGGCCAGGCTACCGGGTGATCACGCTGCCGGCGGAGGCTAGCAAGTTCACGGTGTCGCAGTTCATCTTCGGTTCCTCCTGGTTACCCTCCACCGGCGTCGTCTTCTTGGCCGGCTTGTCCGTGTAAAAAATCAAAATCAGTGCCTTCCTCTACAAATTCCTTTTCTCTTCTCCTAGATTCCATTCCCTTTGTTCTATAATATGTGATCTCTCTTCCTCTGGATGCATGTCATAGTTAATTTAATTTTTTCCCCCTGAATTTTTCAGAAACAGATCGATGGCCAACATCGCTTATTTTTTTTTCTGTACTAGTTCTTAATGAAGATTCTGCCAAAGATTTGCTTTAAAACACTGGTCAAACGCTCATCATGATCACATTAAAAAACAGAGAATTTTATCTTTAGCCATTTGCAAAGATTCGAGGAAAGTAGTGGTAAAGTAATCTAAGGATGCGCAGAAAAAGAATGGATTAGTAAAAAAGAAGATAGTTCGATGATTATGCTGAATGACGAAGGGCTGGCTTGTTCATTCTCGTTGACTTACACAACCGACGATTACTAATCAAGAACAAGTTGGGCCACACGCTGTCCTTGGGATCGATGATAGCTCACAATTCCCGAGACTCAAAGTCAATCATAGGCTGCTGATTGGCACAATGGCGCCAAAGCAGCATGATGAGATAAGGGCTACACCCCACAGTTTAGGATTGTCCATTTTCTTGTGATGTTCTAAGTTGGCATCATGGCTCCCGTTCTCAGCTATTTTAAAATACTTTTTTACTAACGCTATCAGAGCACGAAGACGGTAACTGTGGACAGGAAGGTTCGTGGTAGTTTACAGGGATTGGAAGGTGGTAAGTAAGTGCACATGCTCTTCTTCTGCTGTGCTGCTGTAATTGTAGTAGTAGATGGCAGATTCCACGTTACCTTTTGCTGCTACTTTTGCTGCCTCTGGACTTTTGCAGGGGCGGGGAAGTGTCGGTGAGCGGCAGCAAAAGGCTGTTCTCGGGGAATCCATTAAAGATTTATGGAAGGGATAGCATTTAGCGGTGGAATTTAATGGGGTCAGTGAAACTGGACGGTGGGGATACGCACTGTTAATGCTTGATCTCCAACTTATTTTTTATCTCTTTTTTTTTTTTGCAGATTAAGATAAGGATATCTTTTAAGATATAAAAAAATATAATGAAATATTATTTTAATGTATATTTTTTGATAAAATAAATTAAGTTAAATTATTATGAATAATTTTGATAAATTTCTCTAAAATGATTTACCGTGAGAAGCAATTATTTGTAGCTGCATTCACATAGTTATAGTTGTATTAGTCCTAGGACGGGATTAAATTAGTTAGTATAGAACAGAATCCTTATCATAGGATAAGGATTCAAATTTAGGTAAAATTAATAAAATAATACCCTTTTTGCACGGCCAATTATAATTTTTTAATTTACCTCTTCACATAATCATACAGTTGACCAGACAAAATAAATATAATAACATATAAATTCTTATAAATAATAATATTTTTGAAAAACAAAATCATTGATCAATTTATCTATATGTTGATTATATTTGAAAAATATTAAGCTTAAAATAAATTTTAATTGATTATTAAAAATGAGCAAAGGTCATTTCTTTTTATTTACTTAATCAAGTTTTGTCGATTGCCTAGGATAGTTAGAGGAGAAAGAGAGAGGTTAAAGATAACTTTGAAATAAGAGGTTTAGGTGAATTATTTATTTAAAAAATAGTGCTTTTTTAGATACTTTTTTTAAAAAAAAATAGAGATTTGTTAATTGTTAAGGGCAATTGCCCTTCTAACAAACTACTACCCTCATTCGAAAAAAACAACTGGAGTAATCAAAAATATTTTTTAAATGAATTAGAAAACAATTATTGATTTTTTGGTGAATTACTTGCATGGATTGTAAAAAATGAGATAAACTAAAACACAAATTTGTAGAATAAAATTAAATGAATCACTGTTTTTGTACAAAAGGTAAAACAAAATTTGTTTAATCACGTCAGAAAGCAATCTAATCCTCACATAGAAGAATATTTTAATTTAAAAATTAAAAGTGATTTAATTCAAATATTTTGAAGAAAAAATTACCTGATTAAGCATTTTTTTCGATGTTAAAGAATATAACTACTCACCCATATTTTATATTTAAAGACAACTTTAAATGCCTAAACCAGTTGCACCTATCAATTAACGGGAAAAAAATAAAAGAAATGTTGCATCTGACAAGCTATTACCCATTTCAAGTTGTTGGATTTGGAGGGGGGGTACGTAGCAACATGAGACAAGCACTTAATGGTCATTATTACTGAGGGGTCGTTACTTAGTAACGAATTTATTTTTAATGGGCATTATCAGAAAAACTTAAAGGCACTATTTGAATGTTGCTGCCAAGCTTCATTTGATCTTGGGGCAAATGAATAGAAACTTTAAGTAGTGAAAGGCTTGCTTTTATAGCTTCTTCCTCGAACTCTCGTGATTACAAGGTTCTTCATCTTCGTTGCGTGTCTTAGAGTATAGAGAATGACTTCAACGGTGGGATTTATGGAATATTTGTCACATCCTAAAGTCAACCTATAAGCATTTCAACTGGATAAATAATTTCTAACTCTCTTACTTTATTATGTTCGAAAGTTTTATTAATATTTGTGGTCTTCTATTTTTCATGCAATATTTTCTTTTTAACTTCAAAAATTATAATAATTTTATAATTAACACAAATTATATTGTACTATGTTAGGCCTTTCGAGCAGGATCCTCTGATCCACTTTTTATGGACCACTTTTGATCCATAAAATATGAACCATTAAATCAGATCAGGAGGATTAATATATGGATTCTTAATTTTATCCAACAGTCCATATTTTATCAACCAAGAGTGATCTATAAAAAATAGACCAGAGAATCTTACCTATAGGCCTTTCGGCTTTTTAGCTTTTCAATAGGTTAACACATAAATTATTGTTTTACATTTACAATTCAATATCCTATAATATTAATCATAAAAAAAAAAGATTTATTCCAAGCGTAATCATAGACAAAACTAACAACTTCGGTTATTATATTGAAAATAGTAGTTGCCTGAGCTTGCCTTGCAGCCTTGTCAATTTGATCAGGATTAATCACTTTTTGGGATTTACAACTTTGGTTTCATTGGATTGAGGAGCTAAGTTAAATGGATCTTATTCATACATTTCTGTTGTTGAAACACAACTTTCGGACAGAGGCTTTTCGAGAATAAACAGGAAATACATGAAAGGACCCCTCTCAAACTCCCAAGTCCAGATACCATCAATCCAACCCCCGATACAGCGTATTTTCCATGGAGACCTGACGAAACGGATCCTCGATCTTTTTATTTGAGAGTCTGGAAGGTTTGGGCCTGCCTTCCAGGCTTCCACGACAGAATCACCAGGCTGATGATGGTAGAGCTGCATGCCATTCAACTCGCATTTGACCTGCGAGACGAGAAATAACAGCGCCTCTCACAAGTTTCTCTCTATGAATTCCCAGATCCTCTCCTCCATGTAAACTCGATCTCGTAGTCGACGCGGCATGTGTCTTTCATCTGGAAAGAGCAGAAGCTCGTATGGCTTGCCAGCGGCAATGAGTGAGTTTATGAGTCTGGCTGTGTGCCTGTAGTGCACATTCTCATCGATCATTCCATGAACGAGTAGCAGCTTCCCTTTGAGTTTGTGCACATGGTGCATTATTGATCCGCACTCGTAGGCTTCAGGGTTTTCATTGGGCAAGCCCATGTACTTCTCGGTGTAGAATGTGTCGTATCCATCCCATGAAGTCACAGGGGCACCTGATACAGCACAGCAGAAAGTGTTGGGAAACCTTGCCAGGCTCATTGCTGACAGAAAGCCCCCATAGCTCCAACCATATATACCAATATGACCTGATCTAGCAAGACCTTGCCTCACAAGCCACTCTACGCCAGTCACTTGATCTTCGGTGTCTACTTGACCGAAGTTGTGCTTCAGATGGCCCTCAAACTTCAATCCTCGCCTTGCAGTCCCTCTGTTATCTAGCTGCAATACAAAAACAATCAATTTCTAATACAGCAACCGTATCAAAAATGGAAAAGATAAGCAAGATCATTATATAAATACTGCTTGTAGCTAACTTGTATTAATCCATGTGACTCCTATTTTTCTCCCAAATCTCCACTTCAGTCCATAATTTGGCTTATTTAATCAAATTTGTTATAAGTTTATGTATGTTAACTAAATAATTTTTGACTAGATATGATTGTAAAACAACATAGAAAAAATAATAAAAGCATTTGATTATATATATATAAACTGGATTCAACTGATAATATTAACACTAAAGCAGAAATTTAAAGAAAAAAAAAATGAGGTTCACGTAATGTAGATAAACTATAGGTACCGAAGTAGAAAATGCACACAAAAGAAGATAAACTATATAACCTATGTTAAACAGTCACATACCTCAGTTATTAGAAAAGCAGGCATACTATCACATGATTGTGGGAATATTACCAAAAACAAGTTCTAGATGGGCACATCCAGATTCAGGGAGGTTAAATAAGGCTATAATGAAAGCTGGAAATAGTTTCCCATAGAATGTACAAGTATCCACAGAGATCATGAAGCTTGGATCAACTTTTTTAATTAGTCAAGGGGTTACAAAAACTGCAAAACTAAGTAGCTAACTATGCAAAAACAAAAAAAAAAAGGCAATTACATGTTGATTTGGTAATCAATATTAAAGGAACTAAGCAAGCTCAAGAGACAGATTTGAGTGATTGAGTCTCTACCCCAAATTCTGAGAACTGGATTATGAGGCAATGAACTAGCTTGCAAAGAGAAGTGAAAGAAAAGATGAATCATAAAGATCAGACTATTTTGTATCTTATAAGTGAAGAAAAGAGATAGAACTGTATGCGAACAAACACCATAGAACGATACAGTAAATGTGAAGTTAAAAAGTAAAGGCAAATTGGCTAATAATAGAGTTCATTGGGACTCTTCGATCTCATATTGAGTGATTAGATCATTGGTGCTTCCTATCTATTGGATTTCTGCTCAAAATAGTTTAACTAAAGTACCTGAACAAAAATATAAGACATGCACACTAGAGAGGTAACAGGACAGTGTCATTGCAAACACCCATTTGCCCAAGATAGACAAAATCCAGCCTGTCCTAATATTGGTTGTAAACTTATAATACAAGACACGACATGGATATGATTCATTTTTGCAAACTAAGATTCCAGACTGATTCATATATTCTTCAGCAAAGAAAAGTATACAGTATAAAATATAAATGTGAATTGCACAACAACATCTTCACAAAGCACAGTTAAATAGTTCACCACGTGAATGAACAACTATAAATTTAAAGTAATTTGATTTTGAAGGATCTTTTCTATAAAGCCCCACAATTTCAAGAATCCATGAAGAACAAGTTCAAAAAACGACAAGCAAAAAAGAGAGTTAAATATCTTTTAGAAGCATACATGATACTAAAGTTCAGCACTGGTAGTACAAACATGGTCCATATTAATCATATCCTGCTATTGAATATGCATCTTTAATATAAATGTACTAGTTAAAAAATAAATCTGATGGTGGAGCATAGACGGTACATTATAGTCTAGAAACTTGAAAACAAAACACAATAACAAAGAGATTTATTTACCTTCCACACCAAGATTCCCTTACTCCGAAGGTACTGAGCTCTCATGTCAACTGTATTTATCCATGAATCAACCACAAGCTGGACACTAGGGCCACCATAAACACCAACCAATGTTTTATACGGAGGTGGCCCAAACTTTTTTGCATCAGGTTTGTATAAAGCCCCATATAAAGTTGTACCATCTTTAGCAGATATTTGCACAATCTCTGGTGACAGAAGTTGTAACTTTCTGAATCGGGGGACACTAAGAGGCTGCTCATATAAAGGAAGTATCACACTCCCATCATGTAAGGAACAAAGAATTACTCTAGGAGGAGAATTTAGAGAATCGTGGACATCAACAAATCTCTGCATTTGATGATCAAGGATAACTGCATGTCTTCCACTGCCCTGAGTCAACCTCTTAGGTGGTTGTAGAGGAGCATTCTGGTCTGGAAAAAGGCTGGTGCAATATAAGTTAGATTCCAGTGGCCCATCCAAGGTGCCAGTGAAGTAAATAAGACCTGCATTTTCATTTACACCTGCAATTTGTTCAACCATCCAATTACCCTGAGTGATGGGTCCTAAGCAAACCCCACTCTTGTCATGGAGGTAGAGATGCCTAAAACCAGTCTTTTCACTTGCCCAAATGAAACCACCAGAAAAATCATTCACTCCTTTATCTAAAGGTGTGAAGCAATCGTGCAAGTTTATCCATATATGGTTCTCTTCAACAAGTATGGTTTCCTTTTGCCCAGTCCGAATATCATACTTAAAAATCTCTAATTTGGAATGGTGCCTGTTCGGGACCTGAGCAATAAGAGAATTATCTGGCATCCAGTTGACTCTAGCTAGGTATTCTGCATCTCCACCAGCTTCACCCGGTAATCCACAATTAAGGTCCATCCAAGTAACTTCTCCACCAGAGGCAGGAACAACCCCGAGTCGAACCTTGACATTAGCAGCTCCTGCAAATGGGTATGCATGGTCTTCCTGTGCATCTGAGCCAACTGAACTTTTCCCTTGGTGCATAATTCTGAAAAGAGGGATCTCAGTTGAATCAACTTCAGCAAATGCAATATACTTGCTATCAAGAGACCACCAGAATCCAGTCTTCCTATCCATCTCTTCCTATGGACAAAGAAATAATCAGTAGAAAATCAATTTGATTTTCATTGGTCTATTGAGCATGTTTATAATTTCAGAGAGAGGAGAAAAGTTGCACCTGAGCAATGTATTCAGCAAGACCATGAGTCTGAAAACAGAACATATCAGATCTGTTAAATGCTCTATAAAAAGATGTCAAATAAGAGATTCATAAACACACAATAAGTTTCTTAAGAGAAACAGCATGTGTGTAAAAGCAACCATGATATGTGAGAGCATATAATTCAAACTTACAGCATATACAATATGCAGATTGCAATTGTGAAATAATCCTCGCTTATAAGAAAATAAGGAAAAGACATTGACAGCTGTACTACTTTGCGCATGGTGCACCTTAATGCAAACATAGAGAAGAGTACTCCAAATCAGTTAGCAACATTCAATGTTTCTTCATTAGCATGTCCCAAAGATATAGATATCTTTATCATTAATATACATCCCAGCTATCAGCACTAATGCAACTAAATGAACTAGGAGTTTTTCAATGAGTATACTAATGGATCAACAGAAATTCTTGGAGCTCAGGTATTGCCACAATATTTCAATTAAC
This sequence comes from Kaempferia galanga, assembly GCA_037974795.1. Taxonomy (NCBI): domain Eukaryota; kingdom Viridiplantae; phylum Streptophyta; class Magnoliopsida; order Zingiberales; family Zingiberaceae; genus Kaempferia; species Kaempferia galanga. The sequence continues at coordinate 1,049,930 of JBBPFP010000032.1, forward strand.
AGTCATCATGGACGAAGTCAAGTTTGAGACTTTCTTTTTGATACATTACAACTTATCTATTATAATTCTTGTTGGACACATGGATTAGCATCAAAACTCTCCTTTCCTGCAAAGGTAACATGTAGAATATAGCCCCTACTAAGAGCCCAATTTCAACATGATATTAACAGTGTGTTGATCAAAAACCAACAGAACAACAAGTATTACAACGCGATGAAATTCAACTAAAGGACCAAAATCGAGAAATTCACCAATCCTAGCCTGAGTGAATCAAATTTACTGAACCTACATTCCATGCACAGTGAGGATGGAACTACTATACTGAACACGTTATATGGTATTTTCAGAAAGTATGTGGACCTTTTTATAAAATAGAGAGTTGATGTAATTTACAAAATAATAGGGGTGTTTCCATAAGAATATTGAAGCATTCGATATCATCTCTTTGATTCTTGCTTGTGTCACAATCCCCTCTATCTCCAGTTTCTTTATCTCAGACACTTAAATCAATATGCATTTAGTTGACCTGTACAAAGTCTCCTAACATGTCTCCAACTCCCAACACTTCCTTGCCTTCTACCCCCTTCAGAGACGGAGCTAAGGGGGCAACAGTCTCCAGAAAACTTAGACACATGATTTTCTAATTAATTGGCGGCAGTAAGATGTATTTAACTGGACATTTTTTACAAACTTATTACAAGTGAGCTTTTGGTCATCAAATTGTGTACTGACCAATGGGGTATTGGTTTGGTTAATGAGAGTGGCTGGTAGAAAAGAAAGTAGAAGAGTTTCATCAATAGTTGAGTTTGTGGCTCTACTATCGAGAAAAGCATGAAATGTGAGTTCATGTCCTTGAATATTTAAAGTACATTGAACTTCTACTGAGTGTCCGGAATGACAAATGCTACCTGTATCCTCAGAGATAATGATGAAATTTCCTTTACCGAAAGGATCTAGGTTGTGAGGGTTGTCTCTAAGACTGACAATGTCAGCCTCAAGTTTATGCAGGTCTCAAGAACTGATACCCTAGTCTCGAGTAGTGCATTTCGAATATTGCCTCTAACAGAGGCAATATAAAACAAAGAATATTATATGTTCCTTCTTGGAGCATCCAATCATGAGGACAACCCCTTTGAACAGTCTGATTTCAGGGAATAAATTGAGAATACATGAAATCAAGATCACTACATTGCATCTGATCTAGCTGATCTTCTAACTCCTTAAAATCATTTACAGATCTACTTATAAGTTTAGGAAGTTCTTTGGAACTCCAGCTAAGAAACATCTTCGGATCTTAGACCATATAACTAATAGCTTGGTACAGAAAAATCAGATATTAGCTGAGATTCAGAGGAATCTAGATTATCTTAAAGAAGCTCAAGAATCTTTAAAAAGAACTTTAAGATTATATAGTATTCCTACAAAACAAGACATACTAGCCCTATTTAAGTTAATTGAAGAAAATAAACCCAGACACTTGGATACCCAATCTAAAGCCTTCTTACTGCAAATCAAAGGACTGATTACCAGTAATAGGACGCAGATTGACGAAGAACTTACAGCTCTTCATAAAATACTTAATAAAATCAAGTATAAATGAACAAAATTCAGTTTGAAAACACTCATTCTGAGGAAGCTTTAGAATATACACAACAATTTTCCAATCAAAGTCACTGGTATGATTGAAGCTCTAACTTCAAAAGGAATATATTTCCTTAAACCTAGAAACTTTGATTCAAAACCCTGCAGGATTAGAATGGAATATCAACTTAGAAAATGCTGAATCCACACTTACACCAACAGATTCCATAATGTATAAAGGCAGAAATGGAAGCTTAACAGTTACATTCTCAAGAAATCAACCTTCTACTTCACAAAATGAAGAAATAGAAGAAACTGTAAACTTGATGAATGTAAAAGAGAAAACTCCTCTACAAATACTTAAACAATTAAATGATAGACACATGAACTTGTAAGACAAACTAAGATTCAACATGCTAGTCAAATGGCATATGACTTAATGAATATTTCAGAAGAAATATCTTCTTTCTTTAAAGATCTAGATGAATATTGGAATGAGGAAGTTGCATATTTCTCAGCTAACCAATAGGGATTGGAAATAAAGGAATTGACTAGTGTGTAGTCAGAAGAAGAGGGAATGTCTTCCATATCTTCGACGGAAATAATAGAGTATATAGAAGATGCATCTAATACATAAGATTGTACTTCTACTAAGTCTAAGTTAGTGCAGCCAACTAATTGGGCTTCTCTAGTATATAAGTTTTTTCATGTTAGGACAAACAAAGGATAGATGGCCTAATGCATTACAGGCAAAACATGTTATTGTGCTTGCATAAGTTTTTTTGGGCTCGAATTTCCTATCATGTTTTTCTTTATTTAGATAAGGCTTTTTCGCCTTGCTCTTTCTCAAATAATAAGTTGTTTTTGGCTTACGTTTTGGTTTAGGGATTAGCATGGGTCTTCGCCATCTTCTCTTGGTTTAGAGAACTGTATAGTGGAGCCACAGACTCAACTATTGATGAAGCTCTTCTACTTTTTTTTCTACCGGCCACTCTCATTAAGCAAACCAATATTCCATTGGTTACACAATTTGATGACCAAAAGCTCACTTGTAATAAGTTTGTAAAAAATGTCCAGTTACGATTTTATACTAACTGTGGCACTTTTAGTACACTTACTACTCTTAATCAACTTTGGGTTAGACTCCTTAATCATCACCACATTCATCTTATTTTGGGACTCAATTTCTTGGTTCCCGGATTGTGTATTACTCCTTACCAAAGACTATGTCATCTTTCTTTCTACACCTCTATTCTTTATGAATATCCATCAGAGGTGACTACACGTAAGCATGGTGATGCCCCTTCTTCTTCCACTTCTAGTTCTACTTGCAATAAAGAAAAATGTCATTGCACATCCTCGAAATGTACTACTCGAGACTAGGGCATCAGTTCCTGAGACCCGCATAAACTTACTTGAGGCTGATATTGCCGGTCTTAAAGACAGGCCTAGATCCTTTCGGTAAAGGAAAAGGCATCGTCATCTCTGAGGACTAGAAAAATCCAAAATTTGTAATCCCGAAGTCCGAACACTCAGTTGACATTCAAGTTCAATGTACTTTAAATATTCAAGGACATGAACTCACACTTCATGCTTTTCTCGTTAACTGAATTTTGGCGCAATACAAAAGGTCTATCTTTAGACATAGAAGCCCTGCCTTTATATCCAATAATGGATTGGTAAAAAAAAAGAGGATAGTCTAGAATGGTATTCAATTATAAACATCTCAATGACAATTGCCAAAAAGACAATTATAAAATATCAATAAAGGCCAACTTCTCAACAAAAAATAGAATTCAATATGGTATTCCAAATTTGAAATGAAATCTATATTTGGCAAGTAAAAAATACACCCTAAATCGTTTGAATGGATAGCCAAAGACTCCTCCCCAGACTAAATAATATGAATCAAGAGGTAGAGTAAGTACTTGAAGATTTTCTAACCATAGATTTAATTACCAGATTTATTAAAGTAACTTTATCCAGTAGCTAAATTTTTATTATAGAACTTTATTATAGGACGTTTTTCCTATGTTTTAAATATGGTCTTGCATATTTTAATAAACCTAGAAAAGATTGAAGAGTTTTTATATCTTCCATCTTATCTAGCAAGTCAAGAATTTTGGAGGAAATATGAGGTTGAAGAGATATTTTCCCTTGTCCTATTTCTGATCCAAGAAAATCTATGTGATTAACAGCCAGTTTCATTTTCTTTCTAGAGACGATTAATCCATGTTTTTCTCAAATAAATTAAAAATCATATGAAGATGTGTCTAAGTCATCTAGAAACTTATTTAAAAAAATATCTACATACTACCGCAAAACTTCAGAATCCCTATTCAGATAGGCTTAAGGCAAATATAAAGAAAAATGACAACTTCATTAGATTATGAAATCCCAACAGTAATCTAGTGTCTTGACTCTTTTATGTTACTCATCTGTAGCAAACAGGAGATAATTATATGACAGACTGTAAAACTATAGTCAAAGATAACAAGCGAACTAAAAAGAACTAGAAAAGGACTAGGATCCAAACGTTGGATCAAGTTTGCTGATACTGTTATCAATAGAGGATTTTTAAGTTTGCTGATATTGTTATCAATAGAGGATTAAAAATTAATTGGGAATGCATAAAAGGAACGAATAATTCTCCAGCTACACTTTCCAGACTTTTTACATAATCCTTGTTTTTGCAGTAAGTAAGACTTAATGTCCATATTACTCTTAGCAATAAGAGATGGAGAAACAAAAGAAAGTAAGAGCTTTCTAGGCATAAAAACTATAAAGTTTGGTAATCAAGAACTTCAGCAGCTTTTAAGAAAAGAACACCAATTCCTCTATGATCATAGATCATAGCCCGATAACATTCAACTTTGCCTTATTGATAATATTTAGAATATTCCTAATGCACCAGGAATTTCTAATCATAAAATAGCTATTATTAATGTTCTGTCTAATTACTTCCTAAACACTATTCAAAAACAAGTGGAAAGAAATTTTCTTGATATGTTGTATACTCAGGAACTCAAGCAAGAGTTTATGCATCTTGGGATGAAGTAGGAACTCAAGCAAGAGTTTATGCAACTTGGGATGAGGTAAAAACTGTCATCTCTGAAAGTGAAAAACCTTCCTACAAAGGTTTTTACCCTCTAGATGAAGCCTTTGACTCCATAAGGTCCAAGGTAGGCCCTACTTCATCAGCACTTTATTAAAATCTGAAGGTTCTAAAATCCAGCCAGATAAATTTTACAGCATGGTAGTTAGCTCTAGTAGCCTAATACCTGCTTCTACTCACTCATTATAAATATCCTTATGGAATAATACTTAATGATGTCAGAAATATAAGCCTAGAAGGGATTAAGCTAGCATCCATACAACTTCCAAAGGACTATATATCCTTTGAAATTCTCCGAGCCAAATGAGGAAAAAGTTCTGAAAATAAGTTTACCGGGTAGATGAATAGATATTTCCACATATATTCGAAGTCTTGCCGAGAATTCCACTATCCAAAAATTCCTAGAGCTTTGTGAAGCTCTCAAATGGTTCCATAAAAATCCAACAAAAGGCATTACAATTATTTATGAAACCTAGTTTTCTTATAAGAAGAAATGTCTCAAGATTTTTTTCCTAGTGCTCTACTCCAGAAAGCAAAAGACAAGTATGAAGATGCCAGCTAATATATTCTTTTCGAAAGCCAATATTGATTTTGAAAAATTTGAACAACACAATTTAAGAGGAAGGCTCATTACTCCCTTCACATTAATGGATTATAGACTTCTAAACAAAATATGGGTACAAGACATTGAATCTACTCAAAAGTTTCCCCAAAACTTTGGTACCATTCTCAAACATGCCCTGGAATTGGAAACATTTGTGATATGTTATTTTGAAAGTTCACTTCCTAAATGAATTGAGCTAAACTTGAAGCATCCAGACATTTAATCAGGATGGATATCAATGAAATCAATGGGCAACATGAAACATTTGAAAAAACAGTTTCTGATACTGACTATGAATGGTTAGCTAGCACACCACTTGAAGACAAAGACCAACTCAAGCACTTGAGGGCTTTCATTCAAGGAAGCTCTTGGATGTGTGACAAATATTATGACCCATAGGAATTTCTTCTAGCAAGAGAAACATATACTCAAAATATATATATTGGCCAAAAGAAATGGGAACAATTTTCTTTCCTTATCAATTTACAACTTAGCACTCCAGCTTATGCCAGCTCTACCACAAAAATCATATTGAATGGATAAGCTCGAATATGGCCAAAACATCAAAAGTTTCATCGACCCAGCTTCCATCACTTCCCTCTATAGAAGAAGAGAATCTCATCAACATGATGGATAGCTAACTTTCGGTGCCACTACTGCCACCAACCAATAAAGCATCTACTTTTGAGAGCACTAACTCTCAATAATTAAATACTTCCTCTGACGATAGTTGAAGAACCAATTGGGCTCTGTCTCAGCATGCACGTACAAGATTCCTTCTTATCCTATGACTCAAAATTCACTCATGAGATGCTTAGCCGTCAGGAACTATAGTAGTTTTGCTTTTTCTTTCTGAAGCTTGTGTGCTTCTATAAATAGAGCATTAGTGTGAGATAGAGAAGAGTGGAGAAGAAGTAGCAATCCAAGGAATCTATATTCCTACATAAGCTTTTAATTTCTTTAATTTCCTATTCTGTAATTTCTAGTATTCTGTAAGTTTCTACAGAAGCTTAATAAAATTTATAGACCTAGGAAAGACTCTACCTATCTCCTAGTTTTCTTCAAGGATCTAGGGTCATTATCCAATTATACTCTGTAGAAAGGTAACTGTCTAAGGGAGAAGATGGAATCGCTAAGTTTTTCAACACTTGTAAAACCTGTGTTGGCTATAGTAACATAGTAGGGGGGAAAATCCGTTGTAAGTCCTGAAAACGATGGGACAGAGTATGAAAAACAAGGCACTGGTTCTTGTTACTTTCTAATAGGTGAGGCTTATTGGTGAGAAGAAAATCAGGAAGAGGTTTCCTTCCAAAGTGCCTAGATCTAAGCATCAACTGAATACAAACGAACCTTAATTAGAGAAGGTTTTACGAAACCTGGGGTAAGTTGTAAGGCTTATTTCTTTGGTCCCTCTTAAACATTGGAAAAACCTCTTACAATACATCTAATTCTGAAATTCTATTAACAACCATAACAGGCTGCTAACGACGATATCCTTAGACACAACTCTCAGCTATTGACAAACTTAGACACTCTCATGTCAAGGATTTTCCCATGAATTGGTTGATAGATTTGCTTCTTACAAAGTTTACAAGTTCCTCTTTTATCTATAGATGGGTAAAATCCACAGATAAAACAAGGAATATTATCTTTTCCTTCTCCAAGCATCCAATCATAATTTTGGTGAATAAATTGAGAATACATGAAATCAAGATCATTAGATTGTATCTGATCTTCTAATTCCTTCAAGTCATTTTGGAATGAGGAAGTCGTAACTCCATATTTCTTAGCTAAACCATAGGGATTGGAAATAAAGGAATTGACTAGTGTATAGTCAAAAGAAGAGGGAATGTCTTCTATATCATATCTTGGAACCTTTAGTTTATGACTTCTAGCTCTCCACAAGAGAAAACTAGACTATTTAGATTTGGCTTTACAACACCCATCAAGAAAGATAATTACTTTAGATCAGAATAGACGTGGTTGCTATTTTAGAACCAAAATCCATACTCATGTCTACATACCGATAACTCTCAGTTAAACTCTATTACAGATCTACTTGTAAGTTTAGGAAGTTCTTTGGAACTCCAGCAAAGAAACATCTTCCAGATTTTAGACCAAATAACTAATAGCTTAGTACAGAAAAACCAGATATTAGTTGAGATTCAGAGGAATCTAGACTATCTTAAAGAAGCCTAAGAGTCTTTAAAAAGAACTTTAAAATTAGATAGTATTCAAAAACAGGACATACTAGCCGTATCTAAGTTAATTGAAGAAAATAAACTCAGACACTTAGAAATTCAATCTAAAACCCTCTTACTGCTAATCAAAGGACTTATAACGAGTAATAGGACGCAGATTGACGAAGAACTTATGGTGTTTCATAAAATACTCAATGAAATCAAGTATTAATGAATAAAATTCAGTTTGAAAACACTCATTATGAGGAAGCTCTAGAATATACACGTCATTCGTTGGGATTTTACCCCCCCTTCGGACCCCTCGATTTTTGCTCGTTTTGATGCCTAGATCGTCTGCACTCCCTGGATTAACTGGCAGAAGAGGAAATGGGATGTCAATCGCAGGCATCAAAAGCCACATGAAGACGAGGACGAGAACGATGAGGACGTCGTCGTCCCCATCGGGGGAGACACGGAGGACGGCTGCAATTCTTCGCACATTCCTACTGCAGTTGAATCGGTTCTCTAATTAAGGTTCGTTGTATTCAATTGGTGATTAGAAAGAAATTCAGAGATATGAATCTAGACACTTCAAAAGGATATATTTTCCTAATTTTCTTCTAACCGATGAGTTTCACCTATTAGGGAGCAACAAAAACCATTGTGCCTTGTTTTTCATACTCTACCTGGCATCGTTAGTACAGCGAGTTTCTTTTTCCTCTACTGCCTTACTATAGTCAGCACAGCTTTTACAAGTATTGAAAAACTTAGCGATTCCATCTTCTCTCTTAGACAGTTACCTTTCTACAAAGTATACTTGGATAAGGATTCTTGAAGAAAACTAGGAGATAGGCAGAGTCTTTCCTAGGCCTGGAAATATTATTAAGCTTCCATAGAAACTTATAAAATCCTAGGAAATTACATAATAGGAAATTAAAGAAACTAAAAGCTTACAGAGGAATGCACGTTCCTTGGATTGCTACTTCTTCTCCACTCTTCTCTATCTCACACTAATGCTCTATTTATAGAAACACGCAGGCTTCAAAAAGAAAAAACAAAATTACTATAGTTCCTGTCATCTAAGCATATCATGAGTGAGTGTGATAAGAAGGAATCTTGTATGTGCATGCTAAGGCAGAGCCCAATTCTTCAGCTGCAATCAGAGGAAGCATTTAATGATTGAGAGTTAGTGCTCTCAAAAGTAGATGCTTTATTGGTGAGTGGCAGTAGTGGCACCGAAAGTTAGCTATCTATCATGTTGATGAGATTCTCTTCTTCTGTAGAGGGAAGTGATGGAAGCTGCGTAGATGAAACTTTTGATGTGCTGTCAATATTCGAGCTTATCCATTTTTTATGCTTTTTGTGGTAGAACTAGCATAAGCTGGAGTGCTAAGTTGTAAATTGATAAGGTAAGAAATTTATTCCCATTTCATTTGGCCAATATATTTTTTCAGTATATATTTCTCCTGCTAGAAGAAATTCTTATGGGTCATAATATTTGTCCCACATTTAGGAGTTGCCTTGAATGAAAGCCCTCCTGTGCTTGAGTTGAAACTATTTTTCAAATGTTTCATGTTGCTCATTGATTTCATTGATATCTATCTTTAGTTCAATCCATTGAGGAGGTGAAAAATAACATATCCCAAATGTTTCCCATTCCAGGGCATGTTTGAGAATGGTACTAAATTTTTTGGGGAAACTTTTGAGTAGATTCAATGTCTTGTACCCATATTTTATTTAGAAGTCCATAATTAATAGCGGATGGAGAACCAAAAGTATGTAAGAGCTTTCTCAGCATAAAAACTATGAGGTTTAGTAATCAAGAACTTCAACCGTTTTTAAGAAAAGAAGACCAATTCCACTATGATCATAGATCACAACAAGATAACATTCAACTTTGCATTATTGATAATTTTTGGAATATTCCTACTACGCCAAGAATTTCTAATCATAAAATAGCCATTATTAATGCTCTGTCTAATTACTTCCTAACCATTATTCAAAAACCAGTGGAGAGAAGTTTTCTTGTTATGTTGTATACTCAGGTTCTCAAGTAGGAGTACATGCAACTTGAGATGAAGTAAAAACTGTCATCTCTGAAAGTGAAAAACCTTTCTACAGGTTTTTACTCTCTAGACAAAGCCTTTGACTCCAAAAGGTTTAAAGTACGCCCTACTTACTTCATCAGCACTTTATAAAAATCTGATGGTTCTAAAATCCAGCCAGATAAATCTTACAACATGGTAGCTAACTCTAGTAGCCTAATACTCGCTTCTACCCATACTCATTATAAATCTCCTTATGGAATAATACTTAATGATGTCGGTAATATAAGCCTAGAAGGTATTAAGCCAACATCCAGACAACTTCCAAAGGATTATATATCCTTAGAAATTCTCCAAGCCAAAGGACGAAAAACTTTGAAAATAAGTTTACGGAAGTCCACATATATTCGAATTCTTGCTGAGAATTCCACTCTCCAAAAATTTACAGAACTTTGTGAAGCTCTCAAATGGTTCCATAAGAACCCAACAGAAGGCATTACAATTATTTATGAAGCCGAGTTTTCTTATAAGAAGAAATGTACTTTTTTCCGCATGCTCTACTCCAGAAAGCAACAGACAAGGATCCAGATGTCAACTAATATATTCTTTTCGAAAAGCCAATATTGATTTTGAAAAATATTTTTTAGTGCAAGAAGCATAGGGGGTATAGAAATGGGGGGCAACGACATGCCACCCACCCCCGCGGCCGCCCCAATATAAAATTCTCCTGTCCCCCTTCCTTGATCCTTTTTAATCTCTGACTTTTATCTATGATCTTGCTTGAACTTTGTGCCCCCTGAGGCTGTTATGTCTTCCTCCAACTATAAGTTCCCTACAACCAAGAAGTTGGCATCACTTGCCTCTCACCTCTTCTAATAGACATGACTCCAACAACATGCTTTTGGCCTTTGATATCTTGACCTTTTGAGATAGTGCTTTGCATCCTTTAATATTTATGTATCACTATAATTGCTTTTGTATGACTAGAAAAATGTTTGAAATAGTTTCAACTTCCACCACCAATCTTGCAGATGCATGGTACAACCTAGAAACTCTTGCTTTACCAAGATTAGGAATTTAGTACATCTCCAGTGCATTTTTTCATGAAAGAGTTTTGTTACTTGGTCCTGCATTACAGATCTTGATATTTCATGTATTTTACCATATTGTAGAAATAAGAGAAACTATTTAGTAAGTAGAAGGATTCTTGTATTCTAATATATGTTAGGTTGGTTAGGTTAATAAATTTAAAGTTTATCCTACTGTACTCATTTCATTCTTTGCTAATATGATTAATAAGAACAGAAGAATCCATGTCTACAAATCAGTGGAAATGTGGAATAGATCTCAATTCAGGAACAATACTGAAAAAAACGTTTATTCTAAATTAACAATGCAACCAGAACACTAGAAGCAAGAACATTTTCCGCTAACAATGCAGGATATACGTAAGATCTTGAGGGTATAAATGTTAAATGATCCAATATGTTATTCATTGATCATTGGATGCTGAAGAAAAGGGAATATGTTGCACGCTTGTCCTAGAGATGCTCCAAATTAACAAAATGAGAAGATGACTTCAGAAGAAGTATCATTTTTATTTTTAAATACAGACTTGAAACCAATCTTTTTATCAAAAAAAAACAAAAGTTGTATATTTTTTTGGTACCCTACGAGAGAGAAAATACTTGTTCCACCATTATGAATAGCCGAAATAATGTGCAAGAACCCACATGTTTACCCAAGAACCATCTTGATCTGTGGACTCTTCTGAATGACTTTTGCTAGACATTGAAGAAAGAAAATTTTGAAATAGCTCAACAGCTTCTAGTGAGCTGCTACATTTTATAATGAGACAACCAAGCTACATAATATACAGGAGAGAACTTGAAGACTCAACATAAAATTATAATATTCTCCAAGTAACCTTTACCGCCCATTATTTAGCTTACGAGACAGGAACTCGTTCCCGTCCAAACAGTTATGTCAAGTTAGAAGACAATCCTGAGTATTGGAAGTTATCAGAACAAAAAAGAGGATAGTAATGGATACATACCACTAGCACATGATAAAGAATTTCCAAGTTACAAAAACTATAATCAATCTGCAACACATTAAACAAGAAACGAATACCCACCTTTCTATTTGCAATTGCTCCAAAAGTTAATCGTTTAGACTCCCCACCAGACGGATTTAAAACATGGAGTTCATCATCCCTGACATATGCAAGCATGCTTCCATCTGGTGACAGATGCGGGTCAATAATTGGTGAGCCAGCAGAACATGTAAGCTTGAGCTCTGGCTCTGTACCTGATATTTCCTGGAAATATACCTGATGAAACAGATATCAATCACTTAATATATCGTAATCAAAGAACATTTAAGATCAGCAGGTAGAAAGGCACGCAGAATAGCTATTTGTGATGAAGCATTTTAATGTTCAAAACAGAAATTACTTCAAATACAATTGACCTATTAGCTGAATGTCAACACTTGCTCATTAAATCAGGAAATAGAGCAGAGCACAGACCCCATTTGGCAATGGCACCATGATAGTGGGCTTCCCTGGAGCGAAGCAAGAAGAGGACGTCGACCTCGACTTCCACTCGTACCTCGTGACTCCCAATCCCCTCTCCCTTGACCTCTCTCGCCTCAGCTTCTCTTCAGCCGAGAGATTACTCTCATCGAGGCCACCTCCGTCAGGCGGGCAAAACACCAGCTCCTGCCGCCGTGAGGTAACGTCAAAGGCGAAGACTTTACGGTGGAGGGTACCATCGGGGCTGAAGAGATAGGAGATCAAGCGCCCATCAGGGCTGAAGCTGATGGAGGAGGGAGCGACGTATCCCGGAAGCGGGTACTGGACGATCTCCTCCACGGGAAAGAGGAAGGAGTCTTCCTCGGAATCAGCAAGGGGCATCTCGGCTTCGCAGTGGCGCGGCTTCTTCGCTAAAGTCTCCTTGTCGCCGTCCTCCGTGGCCGCCTTTTCCTGCATCAAGAATGGAAGATACGCAGGGGGGGGAGGAAGGGCCAGAGGGGCCGCCGGACCAAGGAGGAGCTGCCGGACGTCGAACCCTAGGAGTACGGATGGCGATCGGATCGGGAAAACGAGGAGATCTAGCTCTCACTTCACTAATATAGTAATGGTGCTAAGCTCCTTGGCTTTTGAACATTTATCCCATTTAATTCTCTGGAATCTCAATTAACTCCCTAGAAATGTTGTTTTGCCCGATATCTGTTGCGATACTGCTGGAGAATGATCGTCACTGAAGCTTTAGTTGGGGGCGGACAATGGATCGAAATGGTAGAGGAGAAGTTCATTTGTGAATAACATACAATGGAGGTGAAAATTGTCAAATTTGATGACTTTAGATTGTACGCATGTGGAGTCGTTTTCAATGCATTGGATTAGTGTTCGTGTTCCACATGGTGCGTGGCCAGCAAGCTTTTTTATTTCTTTTTTCTTTTTTTATTTTTTTCCGACGAACTGGCACATTTGAAGTTTTCAAAATTCCTAAAAACCGGACCGTGTTTTATATTTATAAAAAGGCACATTTAATTTCAAAAAATACTATTTCGTCTTTGAACTCAAAATTAAAATAAAAATAAATCCATCAAATCAAATGTAAAATATGATAATTAAATACTAAATATTATTTAAGAAATAATTTTATTAGATTTTTTAAAAATGGTAAAAAAATTTATGAATTTAATCAGAGCTGTGATAAGTTTAAGAGAATAAATATATTAAGTATAAGGAAAATCTAATTAGAATATCTATTAAATAGGAAGTGATTGATTTAATTAAATGTAAGATTGGATTAATAAACCTAAGTGTATAAATTAAACCCTAAGTTTAATTCCTATTCAAATTGTTGAATTCCTCTTTTCCTCTCCTGTTTCTCTACGTTGCCACACATCTTCACGCTATTCCACCAAGTCTCCCCAGAGCCTCCTTCCTCGTCGAACCACTGGTCGATGCTAGACGAAGCATTGCCTCGCGTCACCCCCTTTTGTTCTTGCGTCTTTGCTCTAACGCCACAGTCCGATCCCGACCTCCTCAGCCGCCGCCCCTTCTTCCTCAATGCAGTATCGGAGCAACACTTCAATCCTTGTCGGCGCCGTTAACACTTCTTCAAGTGTCAGATCCTGCCAGTTGTATTCGCGGCCTTTCTCCTTGCTCTGGCCAAGCTGCTACAGCCAGCATAGTCGGTTGCCTTGCACTGAGCGGGGCCACTGTGCGTCACCCACTTCTCGATCTCTCCAACACCTTAGACGCCACTGAGCTTCCTTTGTATTGGCAACCCTTTGTTGGTGTTGAGCCCAGCCGTTGTTCGTCTACTATTATGGTCAAGCACAACCTCTGCGAGCAAAGGTGGCCAATAATCTGCCATGCATTTCTACCCGCAACTCAGCTCCTAGTTCACTGACGCCAGCCATAACATCTCCACTATGAAAAGTCAAGATGGACCAAGAAGCAAAAAGAAGAGCATTTAGCAAACTCAAAAGGTTTGCATTGATCTACTAAATGTTCATCCCCAATAAGAGGTAACAAGGATCGAAAATTACTCATGTGCCAAAGACTTATATGAGAAGTTGGTAGAACTTCATGAAAGCACATTGGAGGCAAAGTTGGCAAGAAGAGACCTTTTTCGAACTCAACTAAATAATGTCAAACTCGAAAAAGGAGAAAAGGTATCAACTCTCCATTCTAAAATTAAGGAAATTTTGAATGAACTAACAAATGTAGGTGAGAAGCTCTCCAACCAGGACATTATAATGAAAGCTATCAATACTTTCCCAAGAACCTCAACGTGGACATCGATTGTAGATTCATTCTACATATCGAAGGATCTAGAGAAGAGCTTCCTAGAAGAATTCTTTTTAACAATGGAGCTCCATGAAACCCCA
>JBBPFP010000032.1:1187442-1204194 GCA_037974795.1 Kaempferia galanga
CACCTTAAATTAAGAGAAACATCCCATTAGCATCTATCAAAAAAAACAAAAAATCAAATGACCGCTCGCCTATGATTTTATCTTTAAAATACCCCTAATTTAATATTATTATAAAAGCTATTGAATAGTTTCTACAATGTGTATAAGTTAGCATATAACTTCTACAATATATAGAACTATATGTAATTGTTAGACGCCGTAGAAGTTACATGTTAGTTTCTACATACTGGATCATATTAGATTATATTCATTTGAAATGTACCGAGTATTATAAAATAATCTTCATCATTTAATTTTAACCAGTTTATTATTATAACCAGGTTATTATTGTGCTAGCTTCTACCCACATTTACTGTATTCATTGAAATATTATTTTAACCAATTTATTACTCAGAGAAGTAAAATCAAAATAATATAAAGTCATTATTGTAGAAAGTAACAACTAACTTCTACACATTGTAGAAGCTACATATTAGCTTCTACATGATCGTGAAAAAATAATATTTATTTGACATATAATGAGTATTACGGAATCCTTATCATTTATTTTGCTCATTAAAATATTATTTTATTCAGATTATCACTTAAAAAAGTAAAATCAAAATATATAAAGTCATGGTTGTTGAAATTAATTGTTAGCTTCTTTACTTTCCTACTGACTAAAATAAGGCTATACAATTTGTACTAAATGGGATGCTTATTTGACTTTAATTGAAAATGAAATACACATTTGATAATTTGTTAATACCCCACAACAAGGAGCTTTGGATTTGATAAGCTTGATTCATCTACAGCAAAAAGAGGTGGCTCTTGGGCCAATCAAGCGTATTTTAAATTTTTCATTATGCTCTTAAGCTCCATAAAAGGTAACAAATTCAATATATAGAATAACCATTCATGATATGCTTGAGTAGAAGCATGGCTAAGAGCTTGTTTGGCATTAATAAGAACAAATGAAACGTGAATGCTTATGTATATATACAATGACAGCAGAACGTAGTTTATTAAAAGATGAATGTTGTGATTATCGATGATCGTAATACATATTTTTTATTTTTAAAATTAAAAATAAAACAAATCACAAACTAAACTTAAACTTTCACTAACAAAAAACGAATCTCTTAATCTCATAGTATTAAAAGTTTTACAAAAAAAAAACTTAAAATTATGAATGGATAACAGAGATGTTTCACATGATTCTACAGGATACTGGCTCATATATTTTTATTGGGTAAAAGGATCACCAAGAGAAGGGACTGGCTCCAAATAAAAATATTACATTTTCCAAGTCTCTTACCCATTGACAGACTCTGTTGCACGCCTTGATTGCCTGAACCTGCAAATTACAGTAATCCAGATGAGTTTTTATCAAATATTATGGTTATAGGTTAGAGTCCAGCCAAATTGGGCAAGGCAAGCAACCTTACGAGCTTATATTTTTACAGTTCTAAATGTATCGTGACTCCCCCCTTTTTAGTGGATCCCTTCAACCGCTAATCAAAGATAACCTTGATATTTTCTTAAGTAAAAAAAAAAAAAAAAAAAAAGTTAAAATTAAAAGATTGAAATCTCTTGACGTACAGCTCAGTGCGGCAGTGATCTACGGCCCTTCCATATGGTCACATATCACATGGCATATACTGCTGC
Source organism: Kaempferia galanga (assembly GCA_037974795.1). Lineage (NCBI taxonomy): Eukaryota > Viridiplantae > Streptophyta > Magnoliopsida > Zingiberales > Zingiberaceae > Kaempferia > Kaempferia galanga. Next base: position 1,189,090 of record JBBPFP010000032.1, read on the forward strand.
CCTGTATGAGTAGTCTAAACCAATACAGGGTGAGATCGACAAGGTGAAGGCACAAAGGCGAGAGGAGGATTAATTTGTACCTCAATGCTTCTAATCCCTGAGTTGATCCACAATTGCCTAAGATCAACTGAGGGCTCAACATATTCCATCTCTTAATAAAATTACACAATTATTGTGAGATCTTGTGACTCATTTCTAACCTTGATCTGGATCGCGAATAGTATCTGTCAGGACTGTCTCAATTGCTCTAAATATGCCTAGTGATATAGTCTTCTATAGAACGGAAGGACAAAATCTATGTAGCTAACCGCACAAAAGAGAGACATAAACAACTTAATCATGGTGATGATCACCTAATAGTTTAAATTTTTAGCATATATGGTAAAAGGCAGTCCGGTGCACGAAGCTCCCGTCGAATGGGGTCCCAGGGAATGATCTATTGTACCCGCCTTACCTTGCTTTTTCAAGAGGTTGTTTCTAATACTCAAACCCATGACCTCTAGGTCACGACAACAACTTTAGCATTTATGTTAAACATACATGGTCACTTAACAAATATTAATGGTTGTTATAGTATCCAACTACCTGCCAAATATTCCTGTTGTGCATATTTAATCATCCCTCTTTTTTTAATCCAAATATCCAACTCTTCAAACCAACTAATCCAAGAGGTGACTAGCCCGACCCCACGAAAATTTCTCACCGATCACTAAGGTAAATCGAGAAGCAATTGCAAAGGTTCATCAGTGGGCCACAACTGAGATTCCACCCTTAGATGCTTGGTTAACAGCTTGGAAGGCTTAAGCGCTGCACCATAGCCCCAGGGTCGGTCTCCTATGTATCTTGATTTTCACACTTTAGCAATGTAGCCCATAAATTAAGCTCAATCAAGCTTGATAAAAGGGAACATGTTTAACTAATAAATCTGTAATTAGGTATACCGAATAACTTAAGCTGTAAAATTCACAATTGAATCAAATTATAGTATTAAAGCCATATCAGATTTGATTTTTCTTTGTAGTTGGTTCACCCCACTTGTTTAATAGTGTGCTTTGTCAACCTATCATCTAAGCGTTCAGGATAAATAATTGTTCAATACCTTTCACATTTACCATGCAATAGAATTGGAGAAAACCATTCACAAAAAAGGGAGATATGAACAAACCTTGTCCGCAAGAGGATCAAATGCTGCATAAAGTTCAAAATCCTGAGTAATCCAGCAAAGGATAACTGCAACAATTACAGCTTTGTATTAGCATGATGGACAACTTTCCAGTGTTCAATCAAAAATAAAACAAAAGGAACTACAAAGAACACTCAAATAAGGAGAGAAACAGAAGAATATGTACTACTTGCTAAGAAAATACCAAAAAGGAGCATGCATCAATGGCATTTCAAGGTGGTGTCATGCTTTAAGACTTGAAAACATACCAAAATCTCCATCCCGTCTGAACTGTGTTTTATGTGGACCGGTTCCTTCATCGTGCATTGATGCATACAAATTCTGGTAAGCTCTGAACAGTCTGCAGTCGTTGGCTTGGTTATTGTATAACAGACAAACCATTATATCTAATAGGAACAAACAGGTGCAAATGTTAATATTTCAGCATGTACAAGCACCTTTTCTGTTGACTAGAACTGCTTATGGGTGATGAGAACTCCGATGATACATATTGATCAAGGTTAATACTCCTATAAATGAAATGCCAAAGTCCAGAGGGGCCTCCAATGACGATGTTGGAAGATGACAATTCAGATGATGCTTTTTCGGCAGATAAATGAGGTGGCAGAGACCCAGAGCGAAGAGCTGAATCAACTGGGACATCCTCAACACGTAGTCCGCCATCTAGCACAGATCTTTGAACTTCCGACAAGACATTTGATTTAACAAGCACAGACTCAATGCGAATCCTAGGAACCACCAGTGAAACTGAAGTTATTTGGTGATAAGGGAAAACTTATTCCTTCTGAGGTACCAAAAGAACTAGAAGCTGTCGTCAATTCTCACCTGCAATCTTTTAGATGATAAAAGGAATCTGGACCAGTAGTGAGTAGTATCAAGTAGGTGTCCACCTATAAAAAAATTATAAATTGGGGAACATAGAAGATGAGTCAGGAAGACAAAATAAATAATAAAATAGAATATCACCATATGGAAGCTATGAACCTTGAATGAAATTATTATTCATATTCCTTATAATATCAAAGGATTAGTAAATGAAAGCCATTTAGGAATATCCATCAAACTTACATCGAGAAAATCGACGTACGCATAAAGGAACACCATTGGATTGTATTTGGGTAGGCAAATTGGTGTGAAAGACTCAGAAGTCCTGCAAAATAAGTAAATCAGTATAATATAAAATTAAACCAAAGAAGTTCACATTTAACAAATAGTATTATTGTATCATTGCAAAAAAAAACCAAATTTACCACTATTCTAGAATTCAATATGCTAGTGAAACCCCTGAAACCAATGTTGTAAAAGACAAGAATCCATATGAATGAGATAATCATGTCTTGAAGTGCTTGTAAAAAAAATGGCGAAAGATAGGTTTTAAATACACAAATTCTTATAAGCTAATATTGAGAAAAACATGCATGCAATAAATAGTTCAAGAATGTGTAGACAGACAACTTCCAGAGGAGCCAAATGAATAGAGAATAGTTCAGAAAAACTGTCTTGATTGATTGATTTCTCAGTATGATAGAGCTTTAAAAATTGTGAATCCAAAGGTCAAATTACTAATCTAGAATTAGTTATTTTAAGAAATTACATAACTGCATGCAGCATGCACTAGCACCAGTTTGTTGAAATTGTAAAAAAAATGTCTTGTAAAATTCCAGACATATGTTTATAAAAGAGTGCGTTGCCATCACATTAGAAAAAATTAACAATCTTTACCTAAAAGGTCTATTATATTGGTGAAGGACAAACTAATTCTAGGCTCGTATTGTTCATATCAAACAAATTCTACAACAATAAACCTATAGATGAGGAATAATCCAACTACAACAGGTAGTATGGACTGGATTGAACACACCCAAGGTACATGCAAAATGTCAGTGAAGATAATTATGAGAACTGACAAACATTAGACAAAACAGAGAAAAGTTAAGAGACTGCATCAAGTAAATTTTTATGCATATGTATAATTGCTTCCAGTGATACATGGTACTCCAACCAACTACAAATGCTTGCATAGGTAATCATTCTTGTACAAAGATGGTTTATCCCCTCATTATAAAGTTGCCAAATGACACAGTTAACAGTGTGATATAGAGCTTGTATGGCTGATCACATCTAACATGCTTTTCTGTTGGGATAGCCATCTAGCTCCAAGCAGTACCTGAATGATTCAGAAGCCATTATAAAGTTGGAAAGTAAAAGCATGTCATCAGGATGCAGGGATGCCTTTTGAGCTCCAACAAGACTGATAACCTAGAAAAAAGCACATTGTGACATCAGCAAGTAACATAAAATTGAAAAAACGAGAAAAATTAACAAACATAAAATATAATGCATAAAATAGTCAACGATTGTTCAAATTTAATAGGTATCCTGCATAAATAATTGTGAAGTGTTTAAACAGGCAGAGACGGTAAGAAGCATCAACTTTCATATTTACATGCTGCAGGCATCTAATTGGGAAGAAACTTGTTTGAACAAGACTAAATGGTGCATATGATATTTCTTTCCACAAAAGTAGAATATATTCAAACTAGAACTGTAAAGATGTTCCCTGTTCAATAGATATCAATAACCTAAGACGCAAAGATGTTTTTCTACTGATCTCTAGATCTAAGAATCTAAAACCTCCACTTTTAATCCATTATAAAACTTTATTGTCAACTTCCACAATTAAGCACCAAGCTGTATTTGCCACAATTGACAATCAATTCGTTGATGAAACCACAATTTGCAATCAGATGAGTCAAATAGGAGAGGGGTATATTGCAAAGTGACACTGTTCTACACATAAACTCAAGGTATCTTTTAATATTGATAAAGAAAAACCTTTATTTGGGTAGAATGAAATTAAGTCAACAATACTACGGTACACAACATCATATAATTTGCTGAAGCATGAAAGTGTATAGTTATTAATATTGATGGATAAGCATCGCTAGTTTTGGAAAACAAATTATTTACTAAAAATTATACCATATTGTAATATTCTTGTTTCTAAATGCTTAATCAAAAAAATTGAAGAAATAAAAGTTATAAATGTGTTTAAAAAATTCCAACCAGCACATCTTGAAGCAAGCCTTAGCTAAATAGGTAGGATCTCATAAACCAAAAGGAAAAAAAAGGATGGTTGCAACATCTACTCTCCACTCTCCAAGAAGAATAAGCTTAACAGCACTATACAGATTGAAAGTAAAATAGGATTCAAATTGTAGTAGTACACAATGGAGTTCCTACTCCAAGAATATTGTTCACAAACTTCACATAAACCTTCAAGTCCGAACCACAAACACTTACTAAATCAGAGAAAGTGCGAGCAGGAAAAAATATGATTTCCCGAGTAGTCTGGTAAGGCAAACAAACGAAGGGGCATACAGCTAGTGAGCACATGCATAAAGAAAATATGCTGGATATTTAGATAGTTGACCAGATCTGACTCAGATATCTAAGCATGATGCACCACCATGCACCCAAATGGTAATAGGATCAAATAGACTACCAAAGTTGTCAGGATTAGTCAATCTTAAAAATCCTAAATACAGACAACAGGAAAAGATTTTTATTTTTTCCAACTCAGAGGTACCAGCTCCACTTTAAAGGCAATGGATTAACATAATTGGTTAGATTCAAGTTCAATAGCACCACCCACCACTATTTCCAGTGTTCTATTACAGGTCAAACAGGGATGTACTTAAATATTCAAAACTTCTGGTAAAGAAAGAGTGCAATAGCAGGAAGCGATCAATATAAATTACAATACTATGTTAAAAATGCAAGAGCTAGGTTATGAGAACAGGTAAACTGTAGAGAACTGTTGCTTAATCTCTGGGATGTCGGGTGACTAAAAACAAGTCCAAAATCACACTTTTGAACAAACCTTGTGCTTACACAACAATAATGCAAACAGAACCCCTGAATCAGCAACATCTTGTAAAATAGCACCAGCGGCTTGTCTTGTTGCAAAGCTAAGAGGAAGGCATGTATATGCATGGAGAAATGTAGCAGGGTTCCTGAAAAAAAAAATTACACATCAATGCATTGCATGGTCTTTATTAGTACACTTTTGACATACATAATTATTGTTAAGAAATCTTTTATCTTGGTACAGTTTATCATCTTTCCACAATCAGTGATGTATAAGAAACCTATTAAATAAATTAGTATCCCTCTTTTAGTTTTTTTCCTTTCCAATCTATGCAACTATAAACTTCATGCAAGAATTTATTGCTTATCTAAATCTTGTTTTTTTTAAGCCTTTTGCAACTTAATTCCTCCTTTATTTTTAGGTTTAACCACAACTTTTAATGGATTTAAATTTGACATTCATAATTGATGATTTGCATTGACTGTGCAGATTTATCATAACATTATAGAAACTGAGGTCAACTTTAGAAGATGGACTTCATGGATTAAATGCAAAGCTAGAGGACCTTCATGGATGGTTATCAAGCTTGATGATGAACCAAAAGACCCATGTAATGTGTTCTTAGAATCTTGGATTTGTTTTCTGGTACATTAATTGTTTGATGTTTTAATAACCTAGATAGAGATTAAGTTACTAAGAGCTTATTTTATTTCAAACACTTATGACTTAGGGATGTTGCTAAATCATTCTTTTATTGATGGCTCAGGATAGCTTATAGGGCTTGTAAACTGACCGAAGGGTGCTACCCAGTCTAGACTTGAGTGCCTAATGCAATACAAAAATTTGGATCAATTTTGTTTAAAAAAAAAAGAATTTAAAAATTCCATTTTTTTATTCCTAAGAGTTATTAAAAGGTTATATAATCTTTAGAGATAATTTAGACTTTTAAAAGTTGGTTATATTTTAAGAGAAAAGATAGGGATTTTTAGAATATTTGATTTTATTTTGAGACAATAGGGATAGGATCTCATGTATTAGATCATCTTTAATTTAGTAGTATTCTTCCTCTCCTTCAGTGAGTTGAGCTATTCGATTATGTGTGGTGTGATTTTTCATATTGCATTAGTGTAAATTGACTAGAGCAATCATTCGAATCAAACAATCAGCTGGAGCCATTGTTCCTTAAAAAATCGACAAGAGAAGGTCTAGACAACGTTGTTCTAGACAACTGAGAGGCTAATTTTAGGGAATAGTATGTTTTTATTTGAGCTACAACTGATTAGAAGACTTAAGCAATTACCTAAAGATAACCAGTCAATGTTTTAGTCAATTGAAATGTCATAGTTGGATCTAACATTCAAATTTTAAATGTCAAATAAATTGAAATAGACATTTTCAAGTTGTGTAAGTGAAAGCTAAACCATACTTTATAAGGCTTCTTAGAGATGTTTTGGGCATTCATCCATACTGTTTTAGAACTTCATTGACTGTGCTTCATTGCTATCTAAGTGCCCAAATCATATCCAAGAATTTGGTTGATATTAAGGCTTTGATTTTCTTCTTCAAGCTCTTTAATAATCTCTCTCCCTTATATTTTCATTACATCTATCTAAGAGATTGTTTTTCTTTCAATTCTTATTAAGAGAATTTGTTTTTAGGGTTCTAAGAACTAATTCATTGTTGTTACTATGCATTGTAAAGACCTCTCTAACTCGTGGGCTCTTTACCTTGTGAGCTTTGATCCTCAAATGGAAATCAGTTTAAATTAAGCTCACTAACTCGTCAGGTCTCATCATTGATTTATAGAGGCTTACCCTATTATTTTGTTAAACGGGCAATTTAGTGCATATATAGAGGTGGCATACCGGACATGTTATAGGCAATGGAGTATGATCGATGTCTAATCATATTATATCATTGTGTTATCATTACCTTAATGTTAGTTTCACATTTGTATGTGTTTCTTCCTTGCTTTTTTTTATTACAATTGATATATTGTCATGTACCTGCGCATCAAACTACCTATTTCATTTAAGTGCTAAAATAGCTAGAAAATTTTTATTGACATATATCAACCCCCTAATGAAGCCATTAGATCCAACAATGTGCTATTTTTAAAATTCTTATTGTTGAAAATATGATCTATAAGTCAAGGAGAAGAGGAGCCTTGGCACAACGGTACAGTTGTTGCCAAGTCTCGAAAACAATCTCTTACAACGTAGGATAAGGTTGCGCACAAAGGCCCTTCCCCGGAACCAGCATTAGTAGGAGCTTCGTACATCGGACGACCCTTTAATCTATATAGGTCAAGGCTAAATCAATATTTTTTACACATTAATGGCATAATATAATTATTATCTCTATGGGTTAATTTAGAATCCATTTTTTTAATCAATATATGATTTTCAATTTAGATTAAAGAAAAATATGTTTATTAACTATAGTTATTTAATTATTGTTATTATGGTTTAAAATTTTGACTGGTATCTAAGTTTCGATTTATGACCGTGTCATACTGATATATTTTCAATATTTTTAAATATCAAATATATTAATTAAAAATTAAAAAAATCTAAATATTAAAAATAAAATAATAAAATAGTTTTTTTTAAAAAAACAGAAATGTGGCGCCTTTATATGGTAAATGAATAAATAATTTATTATATATTTTTAGAATTAAAATAAACAAATATATATATATATATATATAAAATCAATGATATAGTTTTAGTAGGGTTTGATTAAGTATGTTTAGATTATCTATTTATAGCTAGGAGTTCATTCTAATTATTAACCTAACTTTAACCTAAGTTTTTTTGCATCGCACCTGTGCGCTCATGAGCATCCCCGCCTCGCACCCGCAACTCTCGAAGGTCGACCCTTCGGAGGTTGTTGCAAGATCGCAGTGCCAGTGAGGATGCTGAACAGAAAATTTCAGCCAGGCACACAACACAATTTTAAACTATGTTTGATATACGTTAATATTGTATTCATATAAATTAGCTATTATATAAATTGAGAAAAAAATCATATATATAAGTATTATGTTATATTAATATTTTAAATTAATGATTTAAGTAATCATGTTATTCTTTATGACATATAAATTTAAGTTATCAGTGATTGTTAAAGTGGAATGAAACATTATTATAATATGCTTTAGTAAGATAACTACTACATGGTGTATATAATACGATAATACATAGCCTGACCTCAAAATAATGCATGTGGAACTAAACCTAACACCATAACATTTACTCTTAATAACCCTATCGTTGTTCCTCAAGTTGAATCATAGATATTACTTATGTTTAGCTCATGAATTAAAATACAAAATTATGTTGATTGAGATTTATCCCCACCTAGTGGGATAAGACATGGTTGTTGTTGTTGTATGTTGATTGAGATTTATCCTTCAACTCTTATGTTAAGACTCACAATGTCACCTTGGTTCGATTCCTTAGTACAATTCTTCCTCACGATCCTTTGCACAATTTTACATGATCTTTCCTCCACTCAATACTCACAGTACCTAAAAGTTTAAAACCCTACTTTTGACATGCGAGAGAGGCAACAAGAGATGTCGAGGCTTCATCTACATTGCCACAACCTCCTCTAAGTTTCCCCCTCATCCTCTCCTTTAGTGTATTTGACACAATATTCAATCTCATGCAAAATGGCATGCAACTCTTGTTCTGACCAAGGAATAAAGCACTGACTCAGAACAAGATTTCAACCCTTACTCAGCTTGTTATATAAATTATAAAAAAAATGACAAAAATTGGCTAAAATATAACCACGAAAGTACGTAAACATAATTAAGCAAGCAGGCATGAATTCCTTCAAGCACGCATCATGGTGTTTACTATGAAAAGGAAGTTGCGACTGCAAGGAAAAGACTATCGAATAGGCTTCACCTTGCAGTAGGCAACAACATCAACAATAGCAATGGACTAATGCAAGGGGAAAAGGAAAGTAGTCAATGAGGATCTTACATTAGGCTGAGAGGATATGGAAAGATCATCTATAAGCTCCTCAAGTGAGTTTCTCTTTACGGTCACATTGACAACACGCGGTGAACTATAAAAGGAGAGAAGGAAAACAGTTGGGATATTGCGCTCAACTCAGATAACATCTCATAGGGCACGACAAGAATAAGGAGAAGACGCGTAGATTGCTGAAAGAACTAAGAACAAAATAATTCTCTAGAGAAGGATGATGCTCCAAAATGAAGCAGTGTGTTGGAGGAAGATTATGACTACTGGAAGGCAAACCATTAGAAGAGATCAATGAAGCAGTGGCAAATGCAACAAGAATGACATATAGAGTGGCAGCTGGAATAGAGACAATCCTTCCACCATTGGCATAGTTCATTCAATACATAGTAGGGACACTGACAAATGATTGTTTTCAATGTCTATCACTGGAGAAGAGTATTCAAGTAGAAACAGCTCCTGGTTCCTAGATTCATACACTAATGAGCAAATTAGCTACATCACCGGGGAAGAGAAGTTGCGCATTGTCCAGTGGTTGTGTTGTTTACAGAGAAAAAGGTTGACTAAACTGTCATTCTAATGAGAGAAGTTGTCCCATCCAGACATAATGTCATCTTTAGATGTTGACAACATGAGGAAGAACATCATGAGAGTGCAGGATATCTGCAACATCATCAGACACGAGCCCAACTAGAACAGAGTTCATGCAAAGATCAGAACTTGCTGAAGTTTATGCAGCAGAGACAGCTCGTCCGAGGGGGACATAAACAGAAGCACAAGACATGCTAGGTGGGGAACAATATGAATTGTACGGGTACGGAGAAGACCGACGCTAGCTAGCAAAAGGCAACAAAGTTGAGTAGACCAGGTTTAGTCCTAGCATGGATGAACTGAGCAAGAACAAAGATGTATTGTTGAAGAGGGCAAGAAGGAGATTCATCTACTGTGCAAACAGATTTTTAGCAGCTAGTGTCCCAGTGCAATCCTTGCTCTAGAACAGGAACCTCTCAAGTCAAATCCATGACAAGGATGAAAGGGAAGGAAGGAGGGGCAGGCATTAAGTTGAAGAGAATATGGGTAAGGGGAGATTGTCACCAAAATAACCAAGCTCCGCCTAAGAGGATTTTTTTTCTCTTTCTGAAAAATCTAGCTTTAGGAGAGAAGCTACGATACCATATTACAGTAGGAGGATATATGGTTATATTGATCTCTTTGAATAGAACATTAGAACTATTAGAACACAATACATAATCGTTGATTTAAACACTGAATGTGGGACTAAAACACCTAACTCCTATAACTATAAAGTCTTGAGAATTCTATCACTGATAATAACAAAATTTTGTGTGAAAAAAGATCATGAGAGTTTCATTTTCTTTGTACATACACATAGGAATAGCTTTATCACAAGTAGAGCAAATCAGATGATTAAAATGTTTTCTTGAAGATCAAAAATAGGAAAACAAGCTTCAAGAAAAACAGTAATTAAACCTAATGAACCATCAAACTGACATATTTGTTTCAAGTAGAAAAACAAACCGGGTGAAGGAATGGATCAAAGAGGAGAAAACTGCATCAGTTCCACTCAATAAAGGAGTCATGTCAAATTTTGGATTCTTCTCAAAACATCTATTAACAGACTTTGTCAAGATAAGCAGCATCTGGAACAAGGTAATATACAAATAAGGCACCATAAGCAAACACAAAATAGTTGTGAAAAGGACACAATTTACCTATGAAATCATGATCAAAATATAATAACCAAGAAACAAAAGAGCCATAAGATTGGCTAGGAAACAGTGCCACAAGTACCTGACCATAAAGAAGTTCTAATTGTCTTTTCAAAGCCTCATATGGCTCTTCCGTGCAGCTTATGCACACTAAATAGATTGGACCTTTAACAACAAAAACCACCTGATCATACAGAAATAAAAAATAACTCATAGAATAGTGAAAAAAAATAAAAATAAAAACATGATCAGCATTAAAGTAACAAATGTGTTCAAAAAAGGCAACAGACTCATATAGCTAAAGAAAAGTACAGCAATAAATACCTAATTTAATATGAAAATGAAAATGCATGGCCATACTAGAGGTTCATCTTCTTACAAATGGAAAAAGTTGAAATGTCGTATGATCTTATATCTAATTAACTCCAGCAGATTATTTTGGTATAGAAACATGTGTTCCTACTTACAGGCAAAGATTACTATCAATCTATCATATCTAATGTCCGAAGTCCGAACACAAAGTAAATTTCTGGTTGCCAATTATCAGTGCATGAAAACACAAGTTACAGCCAGTATGATGAAGACCTAAAAAAAAATAAAGGAGTAAAATATTAAACACTGTTTTAGGTTTTGTCAACCAATAAGATGGAACATCTAGCCTTTTACATAATGTCAAATAAGAGATCAACTAGGACTCTGCAAACATAACATAAATAAGCTGATAAGGAAAAAAACAAGGGCAACCCTGCACGAAGCTCCCACCAATGCGGGGTCCCGGAGAAGGATCTATTATACGCACCCTTACCATACTTTGCAAAAGGCTATTTCCTAGTCTCAAACCCGTGACCTAGGTCACATGAGAGCAATTTTACCATTGCGCCAAGGAAAAGGTGGAAGTAATTGAGACAATAGGTATAACTCATGCCAGTTTGAATATACAAGCAGCTCTCTCCTTTTCAATAAGACCCTGATATGCTATGATCCTACTAAAGGTTGATTGCACAATAGAACTGAATTCGCCATTGTAATGAAAGAGTGATGGTGCAAATGGAAGAAAGCATTCATAAAAGAAAAAAATATGGGTATCAATGTTTTCCACTTGAATCGGAATAATAAACAATATGAAGTTTGAGGTGTGGGAATTTTCAGATTGAACTGCATTTTTTTCCTTTTCTTAGGAAGTATGTTTCTGTATTTAATTAACATTATTCATATAATGATGGCAACTGGCCGCCTGCAAGAAACAAAATTAACAGGCCCTTTTCTCCGTATCGAGCAATCAAGTCATTTGTTTTAACTATGATCACATTCATTATGGTAACAGGAACTTGTATGACAAAGGATGTAAATCAGCATTGAAGTATCTTTGATATACAAGGACAACAAAAATTATGTATAAGATATCTAAGCAAGCAGTAATTGGACTTGGGCAAGAAAAATATGTAACTAACTAACCTGGTGATTCCCTGCTCTTACATGCTTGATATGATCCCCACTACCATAACATGTCAAAAAATAGTAATAAATTAATTGAAAGTGTATTTCACATGATTGTGATAACGTTAAAGAAGATCAGCAACATGTCACACCTGTTTTCTACAAAAGAGATAATAGCCTGTAAGGTTGCTGAAAATCCAGCTAATTTATGCTCATCTCCGTACCTGAAAGTGCAATAAGATAATATGAAACAGTTGGATTTTATTTAATCAAAATAAACCATGGTGCAACTGATTCTCACAGTTTTATCTAGCAAAGGTATTATATATTTTTTGAATAATAGAAGAACGAAATTTAGCTTTACCTAGAAAAAATTGGCTTCCCAGAATGACTCAGGATAAAGTAGTGTTTCTTTCTCTTTCTCCATGAGATTGATCCATCGTCCTACATTTCAAATAGATATAAATAAAACCAACAACCAATTCCACGACAAAGAATCAACGCGCTATGCTGCACTGAAGGCACGAAATAAAACTCTATAAATAACTTGCTGGCAAAACTTTTGAAATTTTGTGCTTCGAATGTGCAAAATCATATAACTCGTTTCAAACATCGAGCAATCATTGACCGTGACCAAGACAAAGATACCTCATCAAGATGACGTTTACGACTCCAATTATCCGGCAAAGCCCCCGGGTCATCGATTTCCTCAATTCCGCTGGACAGTCCTCCACTGCTCCCCCTCTCGCCGGCATAACCACTGCTGCTGGGACTATGTGGCACATCACCGTCTTGATCTGAACCCTCCCTCCAGGCACCACGGACACCAAGCGACGAAGTGCCAGCCATATCCCCAGCTACCGGACAGCCCTCATCGGCGACCTCAATCTCACTCTCAACCATGTAGAAATCCGAGGGCAGGGTTCCGTTACCGGAAGGCTTTTCAGCGCCCGAAGCACTCCCAGGGTACTCAAAGTCGAGAGAACTCGTATCCTGGGCCCCGGCAGACTCCTCCGCCCCAGGGTTAACATCAGAGTCATCAGGATTAGGCTTCCGGTAGAAATCCGCGGGCGCAGATCCATCGCTGCCCAAGGCTTCGGCGCTCGCAGTTTCTCCGGCATCCTCCAGGTCAAGAGAATTCACCCGATCCACTACGACATGCTCGGCGTCGGGGACAGAGTCAAGCTCGCCAGGATTCGGAGTGGGGCAGAGGCCCGCTGGAAGAGATCCCCTAGCGGACGTCCCTTCGGCGCCGGTAGCATCGCCGGTATCCTCCAGACCGGGATCAGCGTCGGGGTCCAGAAGGGGATTCGAATCGGCGGCGCCCTCGGGATCCATGACGGACGAGAGCGAGCGGAGGAAGGAGGTGCTGCTGTGGGTTTAGGTTTTCGATTGGGGAAGATCGGAGGTGGAGAGAGAGAGAGGTCGTCGTCTCGTCTCTTACAGCTCGGTGTCTGGCGCTCGCGCTTTTAGATCATGCCGTTTGGTCTGGTATGGTTTCTTTGACTAGTAGTTGGTTGGCCACGATAGCACTACCAATGTCAAGGAAAATTGGTAGTGCAGTAAAATTTTTGAATTTGTGCAGTAAAATTTTTAATATAGGATAAAGTTTGAATTTTAATAAAATTAAGGGAAAAAGTTTTTTTTTCGTACTTATCAATCAATTATAATCTTTAAATTCATCTTTCTACCGAGGGTCGTGAGACTATTAGAATAGTGGATTTTATCTGTTACTGTCGTATTTTACTAACAGTTAATTAATTATTTATTATTTTTAATAGAAATAACTCTCTAAATCGATTCATTCTGAAATGAATCATTCTATAAAATTTCTTTGTTAATCATTAAGGTCCTAAATTTTCATTCTAATGGAGTAAAATCTCTACCATAGATGGTAGTTGGAATAGAACCATGCAGAGCTTAGTTAGTTTTTAAGTGGATTTCAATGATGATGATTTTTAAAATCAACACCAATTTAGTATTATATAAATCCTAAAATATACACTAGTGATTCGACAAGGTTGGAAGGCACACGTGTAGGATAACGTGGATTCCAGTAGAGCACCATATGGTGACTGAACGGAAGCCAGTCTGGCGCCACTTGGCGAGAAGCACGACGATGTGGACCATCCTACTTAGCGGATAAAATTGCATAAGTCAGCGTAAGTCTTCTCGCCAAGACGAACGGGTAGACAAATATTAAAGCGGTCGGACAGACCAAACAATGCTCCATCCGATCGGCTAGAGCTGTCCAATCGGCCAGCATGACTCTAACAACCGACCGCCCGGATCATCACTTCAGTTTATTACCTCAGCAATCCAGCCATTGACAGACATAGATCAGTTCAGCCAGCATAATGAGAGAACAGTCAGACCAAGAGATCAGATTTTCAAAGACATTCTCAAACGCACAAGCAATTCGGTCAGATCAGGTCAACACATCCTACAGAGGTTACAGAACTGCCTGGAAGCCTTGCTCGGCCGGTCAGATACTCCAGCTCCGCTCGCTCGCTCAGTACATGACAACCGACTATGGTCAGACAACAGACAGTCGCGTACGAAACGCGATGCAGATCGCTAACACGTGTCAAGAAGCAATATACCCGATGCAGCCAGGCGTCAAAGATCATGTGGCAACACACCATTGGTCGATGTCACAAGTGGCAACCCGTCATTGGTTGAAACACGTCACCGCACGTGCCAGGTGACAAAAGCCCGCTATAAATAGGGGTCCTCGGTACTCAGCGCAAGTAAGTTCCTTCACGCTTTATAAAGTCTTCACGCTTTAGGAAGTCTTCTACACGCATTCTCAAATATACCTCATACAGTTTTTTTACTGTTCGTTTGGCCGGAATCGTCACTGACTTGAGAGTCAGAATACCAAATAAG
>JBBPFP010000032.1:1262590-1272728 GCA_037974795.1 Kaempferia galanga
TAAAGATCACATTCTGACAATCTATTTGCAACTTCCAATTGATCAAAACCAATATTTTGCCACTCTTCAAGCAAAGTATCAATAGCTTCCATTTCTGCATGTCTAGTAGCCTGAACATACAAGGGAAAAAGACCGGCATCAACGTTCATCCAATTAAACAGCCTAATTTACAAGGCATATGAAAATATTTTAAGCCTTTAGCCATGTTGAGTTGGACAAGTGAAATATGTCTAATGCCGATTAACTAATTATTGCAAGGATGGAACATAACACTGACAAACTTTGCAAGATAAGAGCAAACTACTTGTTTCACTTCCCTACGGATAAACAATTCCAGTGAGGAATACATGACTAGCATAGAAGAGTGACAAGTATCTAGGAAAGAATCTAGCAGAAGAATCCTGAAAAATAGAATTGGACTAATACTTTTTCTCCATTTTCTTAAGCAAAAAAAAAAAAAAAGAGTAGAAAAACAAGGATAAAGAAACCATATTCTTCTACTGTTCTTCTATGTATTACTTCCATTCGATTTGGGTGAAAATTTTGTTTTCAGAAATAAAGGGTAGTCTGGTGCACGAAGCTCCCGCCAACGAGGGGTCCTATGGAAGGGTCTATTGTACGCAGTCTTACCTGCTCAAACCGTGACCTCTAGGTCACACGCAGCAACTTTACGATTGGGCAAATGTTCCCCTTCTTCAAAAATAATACATACTCGGAAAAAAAAATTATTTCAAATCTACTTTTTAATTTATGGTAGAGTTGTCCTAGTTACTTTGGAGGAAGGAAAGAGGAAAATAAACTTAAATTTTAAAATCATATAAAATATTTTTCAATCCTTTTCATATAAGTTTATTCTCTATCCTCTTTTTTCATAACTGTTCCCTTCCATAGAAGAAAACAGAACCTAAAAGAATATGATGGGATTGGTGGCAGTAAAAATTGATCAGCAAAGTATGCAAACAGGTTTGGTTCATTTTGTTATACTTGGCTATTAAAAACCGTGAGTAAACTTCTAAGCGATGTAAAACAAGCAGAAATATTGACTACCACAAACTGTTACTTTCTTTAAAAACCTACTCAACGAAACTATTTTTCACAAGTACACAACTAATTTAATGATTTATGGGAATCCAAGATCCAATGTAAGATCTTTGTCCATACCAACAAACAATTTCTCAGTAGAATCAAGCTTCTCCTAGTAAGATGGTTCTAATTCTTTTCTAAAATAAATCTTCACAACATAAAACCTAACGAGGGTGAAAGATCCAATCAGGAACTAAATTGGTAGCCATATGATGTCGACTCAACATTTATCATATGATTTATGCTATGATATGTTTGAGATACTTAGATTTTGTAAAGAGCATTTATTTGCCCAAAGAGCTCAGAAGTAGTGACTAATTGAATTTAATTTCACATCCATAAGGCAAAATTTTCTTCTCCAATGCTGCTATTCGTATAACTAAAAAAAATGCCACTATTTATCCAGCTTCCACATATTTTGCATATCTTGGGCGGAAGTAAAAATAGGAAGAGGATGTGTGTTTCTGATTGACAATAAATTGCCATGGTATGGAAATAATGTGTAAGCATAGATTAACCTCTTACACATCAAGATCTAATTTCAGTAAATGTAGCAAGCTAGCACAATCAATCAGAAAAAAAGGAAACAAAAGGAGTAGAATAGATGAGACATACATTCCTTGTTGCAGAGGTATGGTTGCTACCTGAAGAGATAACTTCTCCATCCTTCACTATAACACACCTAATGAAACAAAAATTGTAACTTGTGATGTTACAATTTCAGTAAATAACAGAACAGGGTGCCTAAAACAACTGGTATTCCAAGCGAATGTTATCGTGGTTATGATGTTACATTGCAACTTGTGATGAAGAAAAGTAAATGAAAGTGGCTTGTTCATCAAATATTGAGATGATAAAATTGGAATACATCCAAAAGTATCCAAGGAACCACGATAGTACTCCACATCAGACTATCCAGAAATTGGAAAACATACACAAATGTATCCAAGGAACAACAATTATAGTCAACATTAGCTGCCTTAAAATATAAACATGTGGCTGTACAGAAAAGAAGTGTAAAGGTGTAACAAGAAAAACCCCTACAATCACAAAAGCTTCTAGAATCATGTCTTATTTACATTAACAATTGCACCCTACCTTAATATATTGTGAGGTCTAGAAAACAAGTCTAACAAACCAAACACAGTTTGGCACAAAATTCAAAAACACACAAAGCTACCTTAACAATTAAAAGCAGATTTATCCTCATATATGATGAAAAGACTCCACCTAGTGGGATAAGGCTGGGTTGCTGTTGCATACTTGTATATGATGGCAAGGCTCCAGTTTGGACACTAGCCTTAAATGGTATTAGAAAAAAATGACCAGAGAACAAAATGGTGCTAACTTCAAGTACTTGATCTTTTTGAGTGACAAACAATCCATCGACAATAATTAGTAGAGTGGCACAGTCCAAGTAAAAATGACCAGAGAAGTTATTGGATATCTAACACAATCATGACATAAATCACAACTAAGAAAGGGAAATTATAATTGATAACAAGATTTGCCATCCACCGAATCAAAAGAATTAAAAGGTAAACAAACATCACACAGAGAAACACTATACTTACCCAACTGGAACTTCAAGCTTTTCAAGTGCAAGCCTAGCCTGATGAATTAAGAGAACCAAAAAAATGAGCTTCATATTTGTAGTATGAGAAAAAGTAGGCCAATAAGATAGCAAAAAATATCCAGTCACTCAAAATAACGCTTAAGTCTTTCTTGTGGAATTTTTGCCAGATTGAGAGGACTGGAAAATGGATGAATGAATGAGTCGATGGATATTGTTTAATCTATTCTTCCACTCATTCATGGAGATAAATGAATGAATGGAATGACTAGTTTATTCCTCCATCGATTCACCCATCCAGTTGGAGTAAAAATTGAAGTAAGGATAACTACAATTGAAATAATCATAATAATAATAGCCTCCTTTCCGTAACCCCTTTCTGGACTTCTCTCATTGCATCCAACCAGCTTCCAAATATTCCCAAATCTCTTTCAATTTGTAAACAGAAACAATTAATTAGTTTGAGAAGAATCTGTGCAGTCTTGTGGCATACAATGTAATCTGGAAACTAATCAATAATTAAAAATTAAAACAATAAGGTAAGACCATTCCACTGTGGTTGAATTTTATGCAGCCACATGCACCAAATAAATTTCTGGGCTGCAACAAAATAAGTTCTGAAAAATATAGAAAACACAACTCTGTCAAGCATGTAGCAACTTATTAGTTTTAGGCTCCACTTGTTTTGTGTAACATGTCTTCTTAAGAAATATTTTTCATTTTCCAGTCTTTGGTACAATGTAATAGATAGTCAATGAAAATATGGAAATTTTAGAGACAATGAGTTTATCTCAAAATCAGTGTAAATCATTTTCCTCCTCCAATGGCAACCCTCTGCTCTAATTAGTAAACCTTCTCTGCATTCCACTCTCTACCATTGTCTGTGAGGCCTCCACTCTCATCCTTGAATCCTTCGAAGTTGTACATGAGCCTACCACCAACTAATCTTCATGTAAATAAGTGGTTAAATATTGTTTCATTTATCCTCCCACATGTCTCTGCGTGAATTGTTAAATATTGTTCCAAGGATGTTTAAATATTGCTTAATAATACTTCTACATTTTTACTTAAAGGATATGGATGAGTGACGATATATGTGACCTGCATGACTCGTTCAACAAGTGCGCTCAGCTCACTTGGTTGGAACACCTATATCATTCATACCTACCCAATTGTGCTTGCCTAATCTGCCTAAATCGAGCGACCTTTGCTTGTCATTCAACCCACTCGGTCACCCACCTCTTAGGCCAACAGTCAACCCACCTAATTGGACTCATCAAACTAGCTGATGCAACTAATCTAGCCTACTCAACCCATCCAAGGTAAACAGGCTCTTAGCCATCTCCAACATAGACAAATCCCTCCTCTGCCCTTCACCCTCATCCGTGAGTCATCCACCCTTTTAGAGAAAGGGGAAAATATTTCCTCTATGTGTGAAACAAACAATGTGTTAGTGTGACTTCAAAACACATACGAAAACTATGTGCGCACAGAAAAATGGTAGAAATGTAAATAAACTAGGAGATTATTAGGATAAATACATTGCAGGAATCGAAAATCTAACCTGTCTTCTTGATATTATTTAAGGACCTTAGAGGTTTTCGACAATGTGAAATGAAGGAATCAACCAATGTTGTAAAGTCAAGCATTGTGAATTGTTGTTGATTATAAGATGAAATCAAATAAAATAAAATTGAGGGTAAAATAATATGTAAAAAACTAATATAATATGCAACTCCTATGTCCACCCAAAGTGAGTGAACTGGAAATTAATAAATCAGAATCGTTCAACTCAAACTTATTCAACCATTCTTCCAACCTAAGAGAAGAAAGAATGGATACATGAGTTCATGTGTCCTCTCATTCATCCATACTTCGACTTATCCATCCAATCAACCATCTAGTGGTGAATTTTTTTGGAGCTATGGGCTTCATCAGGTTATGTTATGTTGGCTTGAGATGCATTCTTGTTCAGAAAAGGAATGAGGTAGAAACTAAGGTTTAAAATTTCAACCCATGCCGAGGTTTTGGTCTCAGACCAAAACGATACAGTTTCGGTATCGTATCATGTCGTGTCGATACTATTTTGGGTGTGTGTGTGTATAGTAATTATTAAATAAATATGTATATTATTTTATAAAAATTCTTAATTATTGAACAACTTAATATTGTCTATAATAAGTATACTTTTAACACAAAGATGTTACTTTATATATAATAATTATATAAATTAACTATTTATTCATTTAATTAATTATTAATTTAAATAATATGTATTTTAAATACTAAAAAATATCAAAATATCAATTAAACTGTAAAGCAGTAAAAAGATATATAAATAAAAAAATAATAAAATATAAATCTGATTATTATAATTTTTTCAGAATTTTTAAATCTTAGAATTTTTAAATCTTAGAATTTTTAAATGAAATTTAAAACAATACAAAATCATAAAAAATATACTAGAATATAAATCTGATTTATTAAAAAATAAAATTTAAAATAGTAAAAAAACAAATTTTCAGGATATTAATTTTAAATTTAAATATTTTTTTTTTTGATAATTTAATTAGGGTTCATAAAAGGCTCTTCGAAATAGTACACATAAATTGGGAAATATTTAAATTAATTAAATTAAAATTTTAATTTTCTGTGGGTTAGGTCATCGCAGGGGCATGCGGGCATCTGGCAGTGCCAGAGGCATCCCATAACGACTCCAGTAGCGCTTGCGATGCGCACTCGAATCCATCGGAGAGCCGGTTTCACTCCCATGATGGAATGGCAAAATCCGTCCGTGGAGGCGTCACGGAATGAGATTTTACTCCTTGGTACAAACACACGTTCAAGTACAAAACATATTTCTCGACGCGACTAAAATGTAACATTCTAATTATCCATTATGGTGATATTGTATCAGCATAGGTAAATGTTACTATTTCCATGTTGACAAGGTTTCCAATGGTATCAACCAAGACATGGTCAATCTTGGCTGACATCGTCCAAAGCCAACAAAGACGGGAAGATTCTCTTGCCATATCTTACCCTTTGATTCCAATTATCAATGGGTAAAAGAAGCAAAGAGGGGAAGAGTAGAAGCACCAATAAATGGTTCTTGGCCCAAATAGGAAGATTTTATTTCCATGGCTAATACTTCAATTTTGTGTGTCAACCATAGGGGGAGGAGATGAAACACTATCAAGTGGGGGGAAGGGAAGCGAAAATGCACCAACCGAAGCATAAGCAATAGCAAAGAAGAGTGATAACAACATCGGCGAAACCAAGATATATCCATATCTTGTACCTATACCCATTCGAATTTCAAATGTTTACAAGGTTATGTTTATGGGCACGAGAACAAATTAATTCAAATATTAGATATCTTGGAAGAACTATTTAATATGTAATTATAAAATTATAAGATTAATTTTAGTAGCATGTTTAAGAATCAATGATCTCAATACACTCATTTTTGATAGTAGAAAGGTATATTCATTAATCGAAATGCTTCTTATATTTTTGTAACTTATTGCTCTTAAATTTTCATCCAATTGATCTCATAATTCATATAGGCTTATATTTTGTAGTAAACAAGCTTGGTGGTAAACAAGCTAACTAAAAGGAAATTATAGAACCAAAAATCATTTGTGTTCATCTAGGTGTGCTTTAAAGAGTGACGAAGCATGCCAATTGTCGACACGACAAGGTACTGAAAATGTCATATTCCAATTAACAATTGAAACTTTGACACCTAGTCACCTACCAATATTTCAAACCTTGGATACAAGAAAATATAGCATAATAAGTGAAATTTATGTTGAACAACTAAATTGACATCAATGCAAACACTCATTCACATGAGAGCAGGTTAAAGCACTATATATAGAACATAACCTAGTAGGTATACAATCTTGATACATGTATCCACAAAAGAACTTATAGAGAAAGAAACAATCATAGAGTTCATGACTTTAATAATACAATAAATTAGAATGAACTAATCATGATAAGATTAGAGCCACAGCTCACAAGATAAATTAAAGGACCATCAAATTTCATCTTATGA
This sequence comes from Kaempferia galanga, assembly GCA_037974795.1. Lineage (NCBI taxonomy): Eukaryota > Viridiplantae > Streptophyta > Magnoliopsida > Zingiberales > Zingiberaceae > Kaempferia > Kaempferia galanga. The sequence goes on from JBBPFP010000032.1 coordinate 1,269,310, forward strand.
AACATAATTTTCATGCAGGGGATGTGTGATGGCAAGCTAGAAACAGAATTCTTCTTTCATACACCTGATCCACATTCAAACTTTTGCTATATACATATATATAATATGGTGATAGCCACTATATAATATATGGTCATACTTTCATTTCTCACAATGATCAACTAACCAGCAATTTCTTGGAAACAAAATGTAAGGAAACAATATATGAGTCATTTCAAATTACATCTCAGAAAGATGAATTTTTTAAAGAATTAAGATAACCTGCTCAAGGGCAAGCTCCATAAATCTCAGTTCAGCTAGGGAAGGTCCAGTTTCCTGTGCCATCTGACAGCAAAACGTGGCATTGTAATTCACAGAAAACTAGATTTAAAAAAGCTTCAATAACCTTTAACTTAAGCAAGGAAAATATTCTAGAATCCCAATGACCTAAAACATTCTTACTGAAATATAATTTAGATGCATAAGCAACATAATTTGCTTGAAATATGAACTATGAAATCGAACAATTCATAGTATATTTTAATATATTAACTCTGCCCAAAAAGATCCTACATAACAAATGATCCTCCCTATCTAAATCATATAACAACTACATCACCCTGAATCAACTAGCCTGGACCGTCTTAATCACTCAAACCATCAAGGCCCAGCCCGTCCAATATGCATGACACCTGAATTGACCGACTAAATATTGGTCCACCTGACCTGACTAGATTAATTGGCTCGTCTAGGCCGCCCAACCCATTCAGACCATTTGGCCTGCCTAAGTAACCCAACCTAATTGGCCCACTTAGCTCAGCCACAAAACGCCCCACTCATTTGGACTGTCTAAGCCAACTAACACACTAGACTCAATCAGAATATCCAACCCAATTGGATAAATCATGCCATTCTAGTTGCTAGCCTGCCCAACCTACCCCAAGCACTCACTAGTTTAGTGCTAGGACTCACAAGTTCAGTGCTAGGACTTGAGGGTACGGTTTGATGCTCATGAGTTGGTTAGTAGGGTCGCTAAGGCTTTAGAATCAAAGGTGGGTATTGTTTGCGAGAAAAATGGGTGATATTTAATGTAGCAATAAGAATAACTAAACTCCTTGAAAAAAATATATATTATAAGGATGAAAGATGATTCGAAAAAAGGGATCTTACTCTTTTAATAGACTCATTATTTGTAAAAAATGACTTGATTGCTAAAAAACTAGGAAACTTTCTAAATAAATGTAAATGACTTTCTTTTAAGAATTTCAAATTCTAGAATTTTCTATACTCCACTATGACTATGTCATCCTCCCTTATCGAAAAGAACTCGACTATGTCAATTACGGGAACAAAATGATTTGTCAAGTCTTGGGATACCTAGTATAGGTGCAAAACAAGTGATCAAGAGGTGCCTTAATAGGAGATGGTTCTAATACCTCTTGTTGGATCTTAGCGAATAAGTCAAGCGTTGTATAGTAGTTCCTCTTTCGTGATCCATGTGTCTTCTATGTTTGGGAGTACTTTCTAGTGGACTATGTATTTTTATGCTTCCATGAGAAACTCGTACTATCTATGTGTCAATGAACCTCTCAATCATATAGATTGGCAGTGACAGAGGAAGACCCAGAGTCAAGAGTAGCAAAGTACCACATGTGAACAAATTGAAAGATAAAAAAGGGTCTCATTATAAAATATTAGATCCTCTATACTGAAAATTAAACTAATATTTAATTTATGTGGTACCTCAATAATATAAGTAATAGGACTGATTTTCTCACATTATGAAAAACACTAGTGGGGCAAGCACAATGTTTCTTGTGGGAGTTTTTAAAAACTGCTTAATGCAGATGTAGATAACAATGTAGTCTCCTATATTGTATTACTTTTGTCTAGGAAATACATCTTTATGAATTTCCTAAAGATCATTACTCAATGCAATTTTTCAATTAATATCAATATATCGCTCTCAAATATGCTTAGAAAAGATCTAAGTTGACTCGAAAAGGTGGAAAGTGATAGGTAAGAAAATAACTAGTAATAAAACTAAACTAGCTAGGTGACAAACTTTTGACCCATAGATGGCCTCAAATGGATTTACCCACAAAATGATTTATAAAATTGTTATAAGCAAACTCAGCAATGGGAAAAATAGAATTCACCCAAACAAAATATAATTAATACAGTCAGTTTGGCCATTGGTTTGAGGTTAAAATGCAAATAAAAATTTAAAACGTCCTAAAAAGTTTCTATGGTCTTTTAAGCATAGCAAATAAATATGATATACATTCCTAATTCCTCATGAGACAAGGAAAAATAAATGATGAATTTTGTATCCGTAAATTGTTCTTTAAGGAGATTGTTTGATATAGGTAACTTTTGCAATCGAACAATCTCCTTAAAGAACAATTTAAGTATACAAAATTCATCATTTGTTTTTCCATGACTCATGTGTTTTGTTTGGTTATCTTAGTCGTATGGCACATATGGCATTGTGATACAACCATAAAGCTAGGTCTCATTTTAAAGATGATCAATGAAACTTGTCCAAAATCTGGGTGGGTATTGTCTAAAACATATCATGAGATCCTAGTGCATAATTCTAATATTAAAATGTCCCTGTGTAATGTGTGAGGAATACACAGATGTCTTCCCTTAAATAGATCACCGTCCTTAATTACCAAACCAACCAAGTTATTAATTTGTCATCAATAAAGTGAATGAGCCGTGAGGACAACTCTAGGGCCTTGTCTAGCTTCATTGTGCATATGGTGTTCCTCAACTATACTTAGGTATTCCGTTATACTTAAGGATGACTGTTTTAAATTTATTTACTTACTTTAATCTCTAAAGTGTATAGGCACTTTTTTTCTGTTATTCTTCCTTTCATTTTATTTTATTTCATTTTGATTGGCCTGAATGTTTTCTCAAAAAAGTTTAGGATTTCTAGTGAGATTTTTGGGTATATCAGACTCATTCAATAGAATCATGTCCACTAATAAGAGGTAAACGTGTCCACCTTAACATATTGAGTTGATGTCTTTTTTTTCTTGCTTAAGCTTGTGCTGTATTCAAAAAGACAATTGTCATCATCTCTAGTTATGGGTCAAGGGTCGTGATATAAATTACATCTAGGTGAAATTCATAGATGCATGTTTTCTGAATGATATAATATTAGACCATTTTTTAACAATATCACCTAATTTGCTAGTAACCCATTCTTTAAGCATGTTTTCAAAGCTGTGGCATCTGGTTTTAAGAATCTCATACCTATTATTTTATCTCTCGTAATGGAATTCAACAGTCCTTTTGAGAGTTGACAAATAAGAAAATTTATAAAACTTGTAACGCTAGTACACTGAGAGTACAAATAAAGAACTAAGGTGATTTTTTCAGGGAAAATTTAAAATGTATGACAAAAAAAAAAACCAAAGCCAAACGAC
>JBBPFP010000032.1:1348915-1362004 GCA_037974795.1 Kaempferia galanga
CCGCCAAGTTATTAGTGTTATAAGCTAACCTCATGATTTATCTCCCTTTGTATAACATGGGAACGAATTATAAGGAACGCCTGGGTGAGTGTGATCACTTTTTGCTACAATAGTCAATTAACAGCAAGATAAAACGTTGTCGTTATACTTAAGGACACTGGGATGTATTCAAGGACATGAGTTAGACATTAATGTGGCAGTTACTCATTGGTGATAACCTTAGACCAGCTGCCCGTTGAAAGTAAAAAAATAATTACATAACTTATTTCAGTGACTCAGTTTGCTTAGTTTACATTGAACAAAAAGGAAGAGTAATCGAGATCATCTACTCAAGACGATATTCAAAAATCAAATAATGAATAAATTTTGACCCATATGGATACATGTAATTGGTAGGAAGCTTTCGGGTTACTATTCCACAATGTGACATGCAAACAATAATGGCTCTCTGGTAGAACTGATCACAGTGCAAATAAAGAGTGTAGCGTGCTATGGAATTAATCATTACCCAGTTTTGTTCCAACAAGAATTATGGGCACGCCAGGTGCATAGTGCCGCAATTCAGGAATCCACTGAAAATCCAAATTTGAAGGGCAACACAGCAAATCAGAAAATTTATGATTTAAAAGGCTTATAAAATGAAAAACAAATGAAGAAATCCATTAATAACCTTCTTAGCAACATTTTCATAACTTGCTTTACTAATAAGCGAAAAGGCAAGCAGAAAAACGTCTGCGCCCCGGTAGCTCAAAGGTCTCAATCTGTTGTAGTCCTCCTGGCCTGTTAGAAAAGTCTTATTATACCAACCTTTGAAACGAAGAACTAGCAAGTAACAGCCAAAAAAAGAGACAGAAAGTTATAGTGTACCTGCAGTATCCCACAACCCTAAGTTAACTGTGTTTCCGTCAACCACTACATTAGCACTGAAATTGTCAAACACCGTGGGAACATAGTCCTGTTCATAAGATGGAAAGCCCAAGTATCTACAATGTTAGGTTTCATGCCTCCTAATATCTTCTCAGGTATACTTTACATTTATATTTGCATTAATAATTCACGAGCAATGATCCAGTTAACGAAATGCATATTTCATAAATTATAGATCAAAGTATTATCATTATACAGTATTGCTCAAATTTAAACCATGGAAAATGCCCAACATTAGCATATCTTAAGAAGCAACCACATGCTGTGAAGAAACAAGGTCCCAAATTACCTAGCAACCTCTCCTTCTGATTTAACAAGAATTAAACCTCGGAAATTTTTATAACACCATGACCCGTTTAAACAAGCATGATTGAGTAAACAATAAATACACTTAGGTCTCTTCGTACTAAGCAATATCGAGAAAAGAAACCACGTCATACACATAAGAAATCCTAGATTTAACCAGATCTATTTCTAATGGTCAACAATAGAGAAATTTTAAAATAGACACTTATAATACCGAAACTAGCAATTAGGAATCTTCACGAGCAGATCCAAGAGAAGTATAATATGAGGAGAACGTCAAAAATAGGAGAGATTTTTCCTTGCGCATTTCCCACGCACAGACTATTCAATCGACCTTTTTTCCCCTCATGCCTGATAAGCATGATTTAAACAGCAGAGAACCCTAAAAGATCAGACTTTTCGGCACTCACCGTTGGAAAAGTGTTGCTGGTGTAGCATATAAGCATGCAGGTCTTTCCTACGGCGCCGTCCCCGACAGTGACACACTTGATAAACCTCGACGCGCTCATTTCTTCAGCCGATCACCCTCCTCTCTAGTCTCGATCGCCAACCACAACAAAGAACACAAAATCGGAGGGAAAGGGGGAAAAAGAAAACGTTTTTCTCCCTCTTCAGCTCAGCCTCAGACTAAGCCGCGCTGCCCGCTGTCGTTTCAGCTACTCAGTCGCAGCCTTCACCCAGCAGCCAAACCGCAGGCCTCTACCATTGACGATAAGAAGAAGGTATGGCGAACCCTAATGGGGGGACAGATGGAGATCTACACAAAGGGGACCTCTTTGCTTCGCGTTATCCCCGTTGAGAGCTGAGATTGACGGAAGACAGAGGCGCGCACCGCTCTAGGTTTGGGCCGTTGGGTCGGCAAGAGAGAGAAAAGAAAGGTCGGGGTCGTGTGGAATCGTGCTCTTGGTGCGGTCGCCGAAATTTATAGTTAAACTCCTCGATTTTATACAATCAAAATTCCATTTTATCTTTACATTTTATTTTTCTATTTTACTTCTATAATTTAGAATATCATATTTCATTTTATATAATTTATAAAAACAAAAACACACCGTACCCATAGTATTTCATTTTGATAATTTAAAAAGAGAAATTAAATAATATGATATCCTAAAAATACATTTTGATATTAAAATAAAAAAATTATTAAAATAGTATTAATAAAATCAGGAAAGTATTTCAAATTTGAAATTGTAATTTTTGCTCATGCACTAAATAGGCATGTCTAAAATATTGAGGGTGAAAGGAAAATTGATATATAAATTTGGAGTCAAATGGAAAGTTCCGATACATTTGAGACAAAGACGAAAATGGAGTGATTAGGCGTATTTGTATGACAGCTAAGAGCGTACCACTTCTGTCCTCAATTCGTCGTGAATTAATACATTCAACCCCATTGGTACATCAATTCACCAAATGCACCCCTAACTTTGGGTCCATTTTATTTTCCTCATTAATGATTATGGTGCTGTATGTTTAAATAACATCATTATAGTTCAAAATGTAATGGTGTTGCCCAATGCCTCAATAGACAATAAAGGATGTAAAATTTGAACGTCAACTGTCGATATATTGTTAGGAATTTTTCTTCGTGGATTTAAGAATATTGATTATTTAGATTGACCCTTATTATTACTTTTTAATTTACCTTGTGATCAATAAAAGAATTTTATAGGACCGAATACTAAAATTATAATAATGGATACGACAGATGAAGTGGATAATAAATCTACTCTTAAAATTTTTGAAAGTTAAAATACGGCAATTTGAAATTCTACAACTTTAAATGGGCGCCCCTTTATTATTGTTGCCTTCGAAATATATAAAATCCTCCTAAACACTACTAACTAACTAAAATGTTCCAATAAGAACTACAAAAATGTTCTTATTATATTGAATCAACTAATTAATAATTATGATTAAGTTGGCCCCGAAAGGCATGGCGAAAAATACCAACATAATGACAGCGAAACTCCCCCCATCAACGCCTCTGGACAGTTAGATTGATTATGATTTTTTTTATAATTCCTAATATAGCACGTAAAAATTATTAAAACTTATTACTCGTTTCATTATAAAAAAATACTTATAATCCTATATTATTAAATTATACATCTTTATTTATTATTTTTTAATTATATATTATCATATATAATTCTTTTAGGAGACGCAAGTTATGATATCTTGATTTAAAAAAAAAAAACTAAACACACCATCCGAGTCACATGATTAAGGACTTTAAATTGATGAAGATTTCTTAAACAAATGAAAGAATGTACTGCTCTACCGATCAAAATCCTCCAGTCGATCTAATAAAGATTAGAAGTTATAAGTATCTAACTAAAAAGCTTTCGAATCCTCGACCACATTGCAAGACTAACATGCATTGCCGGAAATATCTTCAGATGCAGAGCAGGCATCCATCAGGTCATAGAGGGGAAACATAGCAGACGAGATTAGATCAATGGGTTAAGCAACAACACTGCCAGCATGGGCAACTCGATTCGGTCTAGTGTTGCGACCTCTTCCTCGAGTCGGACCACGGCCACGGCCACGGCCTCGACCTAAGATGAAATATATACTTTTAAATTGATTTCAACTTCAAACTCGTTGATCATTGGAGTTGTAAGATAAGTGAGACTCACCTCTTCCCCGATTGGGTATGGGAACCTCGTCGTAGGCATAGCTGTCGCTTTCCTGTTGATAATCAGGCTGGTCACCGTATCCACCCCTGCCTCGCCCACGGTAACCTCGGCCTCTGCCACGGCCGTAGCCACCTCTACCGTATCCACGACCTCTATCGTCCCAGTTTCCATCGTCATATTCAGTCGGGACATTTCCTAAATTTGCACAATGGAACCTTGAATAAGTACAATTTAGTATTCATCATACGGATGAGTTCAGAGAGTAATTTATGCTTACTGTGAGCCCTTCCCCAGCCATCTCTGCCGGATCCGCTACCTCTATCGTCCCAGTTTCCATCGTCATATTCAGATGGGCCATTTCCTAAATTTACACAATGGAATCTTGAAATAAGTACATCTTAGTATTAATGGATGACTTCGAAGAGTAATTTATGCTTACCGTGAGCCCTTCCCCAGCCACGGGCACCGCGACCTCTTCCTTGACCAGGATAGCCTTCTGTATCATTAGAAATAACATCAGAAACAAATTTCATGATTACCTAAACGCAAAGAGTTTTATCGCATTTCATGCATTTTATCGCATTTCATGCATTTACCTCCGTAGTCGTATTCAACCAAGGGTCTCACTAGATCACTAGGCAAAGGAGGTTGATACCTACGAAAAGAAATTATTCCTCGTCAACATGAAGTTTTAATTAACAATCTAACTTAAGGCGAATAAAGAAATTCACCAAAAAAGATGTGTGCAAACAGTCTCATCCCTGGTTATAACAACTACATTATAACATTTTTGTCAGTTTATCATTTGAAGCAAACTTCCTCTGCTTTTCTCGTTCACAGAAATATTATAACATTAATAAGAATACCAACACTAAAAAGATTAAAACTCTAATATGGCAATGAAATTGTTAAGCAAATTAGAGGTGACAAAGCACAAAGCAGGTTAATTCCAGCTTTAGAACTATAATTAACCAAAATCATGCCAAGAAAATGGGAATCCTAAAACAATCTAACAAGGATGAGATTCATACAATACGGAATAGGACTGTTTCATTACATTGGGATCTATGACAAATTGATTGCCTTTTAACTGTGCTTCACCAATATAAATCAAGCATCAAAAAGAAACAAACTTTCCCCCTTCAAAATCAATTTGTAAGATTATGAGAAGGTAGCAAATTACCCAACAGCTGATGTGTCCAGTTGCTTCTTAGACAAAGTTATGTTGATTACTGAGACATGCCTAGTAGTTTCAAGCCTGCAAGTAATATCCTTAATAATTAAGGGGCATTTTAATGTTCAAACTTAAACATGATAAAACACATTTAACTTTGCAACTTCCAAAAACACAACTATCCTTCAAATTGTCAAATCTGTTTTTTTTTTCAAAATAGAAAAAAAAAAATGTCTTCTTACGGAAGTAGGCCTTCCTCTAATGGTTCCCATGTGTCAGTTATGTCAGTAGATCCAATTACAGCATTTTGATGAAGACCGACTATGCGTCTCTGCATCATCATGATAGGTAAACAAGTTGAGGAACTCCCACTTGGCTCATCCAGAAAAAATGGACAACTCAAAAATCTAAATAATTTGTCAGGAAATTTAATATTTATCTTTTTAGAGCTTATGATCATACCTTAATCAGTTCTACAATCATAACAGTCTTGCTAATAGCTTTGCCCATTGCCTTCAAGACAATCTCATTCGAACCTTTTTCCTTTAAAAATGAAGGAAAAAGATAAGTAATAAAACAAGAAAAAAAGGAGCTAAACTAATAATACAATTTTGAGAACAAAATAGATTGTTGATCAGTCACAGTGTTATTTCAATGAAAATCAGCAATGTTTTTGACAGGAAACATCAGGGGAAAATGGAAGCAGTTTAGTAATTTTAAGCATACAATTCTAATCCCATTTACTATTTTTCTACTCCAGCAGTCTGGTATATAATGAATCAGATAAATTTGAGCTAGTTTGCTTGAGATTAAAATAGAGAATCATTTATAGACTAAACACAACTGCATATGATGTTGAAGTAACTTCAGATAGATCAGTTCTTAGAAATCCAGACATAAAGACGATGACGTTTTATCTAAGTAATCCAGTTATGTGCTGACATTGAAGAAAAAGAAACCCAGAAATTTAAGCTTGCGATTATTTTCCTATACCCAACCAGCATTGAGCAAGGACCAGTTCTCTCAATTGTGTATTTAAGAAAATGAAACTGAAAATCCATCATCATCTCATGATTGGGCTCCATCGACTGATATATATTTTTTAATGTGGGAAACATGTAGTATCCTAAGGTTTAGTATTATAGGAAATATTAGCAGATAAAATCACAATTATGATACAAAAAAGGGCAACAAGAAAATGGAATGGAAATTAAAGAGATGAAGAGTGCAAGTATCCAAACAACAAACTAGCAATACTCCAGAAATAACTCTAGGAACATCCAAGAATAATATGTAAAAAATCAAAATATAAAAATATTTAATATTCATTTAGAAACATTTAGACCTCTCATGAATCCCATCAAAAAGGGTTGCAGAACAGGGGGTGTTGGACAGTCCCAACAATCCCTTTGGTATGGATAGTAAAACCCGTCAAGTAAAATTTATCATAGTTTTCATAGATACTTGTTAGCATCGAGCACTTTATAATCCAAATGAAAAACAAAAACAGAAGGAAAAAAAACGAATATGGGCAAGGATATAGTGGAGAAAGAACCCGACAATAAACTAAAAGGCTCAAACCTGTCTTAAAGCTCAAATGACGCATACCTGAAGCAAGTTGGTGGCGTACGAGATATAGTTCCGCATCCTCCCTTGAGCCGTGATACGGATCTCATTCTCATTAATCGGGGTCTCTTCCCTCGATTTTTCTACTCTCTGGTACCGATCCATCTTCTCATCCACACACGATAAAAAATAATCAGACAAAATAAAATTTTCACATCAACAATAATATCCCTTGAAATTCTAAAAACACTCGAGTAAATCTCAATGGAAAAAAGATAACAAGGATGACAGAGATCAGCATATTTTAAAAAAGGTTTCTTGCAAAATTAGCGTCAAAATAGCGAACCATATTGGAAAATTCACGGCAAACACCGAAATCTACCGATGACAGAGAAGCTACGATTCAATCGAGCAACGAACGAACAGTGCAAACTTCTTTTTTTTTTTCCCCCTCGTTTTTTTCCATCTACAAACCTCGTTAACAAAAAATGTTTCAAAAAAAAAAATCAAATTTTTTATCATTCAATTGCAGCTGGATACAAAATCAAAGAAGAAACACAGCCAGTAACAAAGAAAGAGGACGTCCGATTTTCCCCATTGCCTACCACGGTTTTCACTGCCGCTCGTCGTCCTCTACGGCGCGTATACCTCTTTTTCGGCTCCGGAAGAGTTATCACCTCCTTACCATATATCACACCGTACGGGCAGCGGGTGACCGGGTCTGGTTCGGGTTTAGGGTTCGTCTCCGAATCGACTTACAGCCCCTGATCGAGTTTTTAATTACCATCAAGGCCCAAGATTCCTACGCCGTAGGATGATGAAGATGTACGGTGATTAATGCACTCAGAGTCTGGTCCGTGTTCTTCCTCTTTTATATTTTTCTAAAAATTAATTTATTAAAATAGTTTATGTGAATTAGCTCGCAGTCGAAATTAAAAATGTATTCTATTAACGATTATTTGTCTTTTGATAAATAAAATCTATTAATTTATTATCTTAATATTATTAAAATAATAAATTCAGTTTCTAATCATTTATGGTTAACGTTTTATTGTAATATTATAATCTCATTAACATTGAATTTTTAAATCGATATAAATAGCATCCAATATTAAGTATTTTAGTCAGTGAAACGACAGTGGGAATCGGTTCGCGAACGGTTCCCGTCCGTCGTACGGTCCGCTCCGAGTCTCGCGTTAGATTTGGTAGATTGAAGAAAACAGAGGGAAACTTGAAAAGACTGGGAAGAAAAGGAAGGGAGATCAGTCGTTAGATCGATAGCGGCGGCAATTGGATCGCTCAAACCCAATTCATATTCCCAATCTTCCAGGCGGATCTGGGTTGATTTGGTTCCTTTCTGAAGGAGTTGTAATCGAGAAGCTGAGCCAGGAGATGAGGAAGAAGTTAGGCACCCGATTCCCAGCGGTATTTTCCTCCTTTCCTGCTTATTACAATTTTTTTTATTTTCGATTCCCCTTTGAATTTGGCATCCCGATTCAGATCTGTGATTTGATGTTCTTAAGGAGTCCGTTCGTTTATTAGATCTAGGGTTGACTCGTGGCGGTTTGATTACGAAACCCTAAAATCAAATTGCAGTTGTAGTTCTAAACTCTTTTTTTATTCTCGAATAAGTTTTTTATTTCTTTAATCTTGGTTAATAAGCGATCTAGTTTTTCAACGGAGAGGTTGGGAGAGCGGAATTTTAGACTTGGATTGTTTCAGACGCTCATGAAGTAGTCGTTTTGGCGTTGCATGTCAAAATAGTTACAGTTTTAAGGAGTTCTCCCGTGTCCACCCTGGTGGAGAACCGACGGAGAGGGGCTCGCGTCTCCCTCTGCGAAGAGCTTTTAGCACAGAATGCATCTACCCCAAGACGGCGGGCGTTGTTCCTCCCTGCAGAATCAGGGTCAAATCACCTCTTTACTCTTCGTCTTCATCTTGGACAGTAGTGGTCTGCACTTGGGCGTGAGCCTGGGCAGTGCCGAGGGTGAGGGCGAGCAGGTGAATCTATGCCAGTCCATATCATTATTGTTCTGATGGTCACTAGCATTTTTTTTATAGACCAGTTGTCTCATGTAGTTAAGAACTTAAGATGCTACTGGTTTTTTTACCACCATATGCTTAATTTTAGTAGCAGTTAGTGCCTTGCTATTTATACATGGTTTCCTTTGTTTGTTGTGTTTATGTAAATGTCATAATACAACCACAGCCAAGGTCCCTCCCTTGATAACCATTCCGATCACTTGTAATTTAGCGTATTATTTCACGTGGTGCCATTTGATCATAACATGTATATATCTTTATCACTTTCTATTTCTTTAGGGAAAAGAACTTACATATTTGATTTTTTTTCCTAAAGAAAAATCAGAAGAAACTATTCTGAATTCCATCCTCTGTCATTTATTTGTATTTATTCTTATACAACTACCACTCTTCTTAAATGATTGCAACAGTCTAATACTAAATGCACAAATTACAGGGCTATATTTGCACAATGAGTTGAAACTCATTGCTATCACATGTTTTTGTTTTTACAGTCCAGAATAAAAAAGATAATGCAGACAGATGAAGATGTTGGCAAGATTGCCTCGGCTGTGCCTCTTCTTGTATGTAAGTTTCCGTGCATTTCAGAATTTCTCTATGCAACAGAATTGTTTTGTTGTTTTGGTTAAGCAGATTATCATGTTAGCACACTTCTATACTTTCTAATAGATGTTAACTTGCTTTTATTTACTCATTGCTCTTTTGAATGGCTATTGCTTATGCAATGGCTTATTTTGTTTTTCGAGTTGTTCGTGTCAATGTCATCATCATGTCTTCATCTACCTTGTAAATTTAAGGCAATTTGATTGATGGGGATTTTGTGGAGCCAATTTGTTTAGTGTATAGCCTTGATGCATTTATTTGGCATTCGTATATATCTCCTTCAATCCCCCTTTGCATATCATTTGACATTCACTGAAGAATTAGAATCTCATCATTTAAAAAATGGTACGTGTGAAGTAAATCATGTAATTGTTTATGGTTGGTTTAGAACACAAATTTGGTAGGAAGACACTATCTACATTGGTATTATCACAACTTGCCATGGATTTTTAAACTTGAATGATTTGTTCATCAGCGCCTTATCTTTGACTGCCCTCTTTTACCTCCTGAACTTTGATCCCTTTCTTGCCTATAATTGATTATTACAAGCTCCAAAAATTTTAAAGATTGTTTCTTAATCATGTTTGCCATATCGGATCCCTGACAGCTCTTTGATTACTATATATATCGAAATTAGGCCTTCAAAAATTAAAGGCATTTCAAATTAATGAAGTCTTCAAAGCCATGCTCTACCTAATGAGGTTAAGATATACATTGGAGTTCAATAACCATGCAACTTTTGGAGGAAGAAAAGAACAATGTGTTTTCAGTCCTGAAGAATTTTTTTTTTTAAAGTAACATGAGCTGCTTATGTTTGAATAAAGTATACTAATGGAACCTTTACAAGATAATCCATATGGTCTCTGTGAGAAGCTACATCATGGGAGACTTTTACATGGGGTGAATTCATGTAAATTTTCAGTAACCCATGTTGTTTTTCTTAAAGAAATATATGAAAAGATGATATATGTATCTATGCGTTGTGATGCATCTACACCTCCACTTTGATGGCCTATATTCTTTTATTTTATAGCATGCATAGTTTATTTTTCACAGAGTTAGTTAACAGACTAGCCACGACTGAACTATAGACCTTTGTGTGGCTGTTCACATCAAATTCTGTTTGTTTTTATATGTGAAAATAATAATAGTTTTATATAAGATCATTTGAGAGATAAATTTGACAGCAGCTAATGTATTGTTTATTGGTTGACTTGCAGCAAAGGCTTTGGAGTTGTTCTTGCAAGATCTTTGTGATAGGACATATGAAATTACTCTCCAAAGGGGAGCCAAGACATTGAATTCTTCACACTTGTAAGATAACTTTTTGTTTCCTCTTTATTTAGTGAATTAGCAGCGGCCTGAAAATATATTGAATCATTTCTTAACAATTATGTGGATCCAACCAGATCTATAATTTGGTTCTCATAACCAATTCCTACTTGTGAAATCATTATATTTCAATGTGTTTAAAAATTGTGAATATAACCTTAAATATACTGCTTGTCTGAGATTAATGTTTGGTTTCAAATGAATATTCATCTTATAGAAATATTAACTGTGGATCTCTATACTTGCCTGTTTCAATTTGAGAAGAATTGAAAGGTTGATGGAATTGGGTTAGAGATCCAAAGGATTAAGGAAAATGGAGATATTTGGGAGTTCCAACTGAGGAATACTGCTTTGGCGTTGGGTTACTAATGCAAATTTGATTGACTGTTTAAAAGTAGATAAGATTTTTTGAAAGTGGTTCAAATTTTTGTTGATTTTCTACCATAGGGAGAGGTTAACTTAAGCTGATTATCTCGTATTGTTTGTTACAGAAAACAATGTGTGAAGACTTACAGTGCTTATGATTTTCTAACTGGTGTCGTCAACAAGGTACCGACCCTTGGTGGCATGGAAACTTCTGAAGATGACAAGGGAATCGGCCGTAGAAGGTAATGTCTTGCCTATTTATTGTAGATATCGATAAATGTCAAAACAATAATGCTGTGATTTGCGCTTACCAACAAAGAGACTGATTGTTTTATCAAAATGCTCAGGAAGGCACTGCTACATGGGGATGAAGTTGACGGCAATGAGGAACTCAGGTCCCCCAAGATGGTATTATACTAGTGTTGGGGGTTTATTTTTTTTTGGCGACAAGTTAACAGCCTTGTTAGTTTTGTTGATGCATGGTCCTATTTTACGACAGGCTATGATGGATGCTAGTAGTAGCCCTAGAGGGCGTGGCAGGGGCAGAGGAAGAAGAGGTCGACCACCAACAAAGCATAGAGAAGAACGGTATGTGAAATGCGAAGATGATGACAATGACATAATGTGTGACGAGCAAGATGAGTGCCAGACTGGGCAGTCTGGACTATCTGAAAGAGTGGAAAAGGAGACTAATCCACAGATTGCGCCTCCTCTCTCGACTTCAGTCACGGGGGGAGCTGAAACTTCAACTGCAGTCGAGAGTAAGCAAGGTCAAAATCCCGCATGGCCTCTACCTGATGGAGTGGGCAACATGGGCATAGAACCATCAAGACTTGTGACCATGCAGATAGACGAGGATGAGGATTATGACAATGAAGATTAGTGAATTTATTTATTTATTTTTGTTCTCTCTCTTGCTAGTTACTAACTAATCTCTCTCTCTTGTAAATAATTCTCATTCTTAACAGCAAATCTAGAGTTAATTTAGTTATTTCCTTGGTCTAGCTCTCTAGTGTAACTTAGTCGCCTAAGAAATGGTGGGCCGCTGGTAATTGTCTTGTTAGGTGGCTGGATCAACTGCTACATGTTTTGTAATGTCAATTGTATAGGGTTCTCAGTAGGAGACAACCCAATGATTGTTTACAATCTCTTTATTTTGTAATGGAACTTCAACTGTTGTTTAATGACAATGACTAGTCTGTTGGTCGTTGTCGGCGGCTATGACTATCCTTCACATTTGCTTCTGGTTTGGATATTCATCTGGCGGTGGGGAAAAAGAGTGGGAAGTCAAATGAAGATATTTTAGCTAGAAAATGCCTAAATCGAAATGAAATGGTCTAAGAAAGCTTTTATTGATAATAATAATAATAAATTAGTATTAATTTAAGATTTACGAATAATCAGTCTGACCAACATCCACCTCCATCATTACGCATTTCCCGGTTGGATTACCAGGGAAACATGAAGGTCGAGATCGCCGTTTACTTTACCGCCGTCACCACCACATACCATGCAGGGTGAGCATTCCGGTAAAACCAAATCCAATTAAGAACCATTTTTTTTACCAACTGCATTCCGATTTTAGATAAAAATTAAATAAACTGAATGAATTTTTAATAAAATTAAACAAAACTAATTTTTTTCTAAAAAGTCGGTTTAGCCTAATAAAAATTCAGTCTAAAATTTAAGGTCTAAAAATTTAACTCAGTTCAAAAATTTAGTTTATTTTGTCTATTTAATTTACCTAAATAAAAAATTTTAAAATTGAACCTGAATTGAATTAATCGATTTTTCAGAAAAAAAATGAATTTTCTAATAAACTGAACCGAATTTTTAAATTTGGTCGGTTTGTTCGGTTAACTGAACTTTTGCTCACCCCTTATCCCACGCACAGTAGTGCGGATAGCAAGCAGGAGGCTCTGTTTGCTCCGGCAGTCTCTACTTCTTGGTTGCTGCAACACAGATGACTAGAGAACCACAGGATCTGCACACACTCAACAGATGACGTTAACATCAAAAATAAAAAAAAAATCTCCCCAGTTCAGGTGCTATGACGCTCAAGTCAGAAACCATTCTCGAAACAAAAGAAGCAGTATACTGAAAGTAGAAATAAAGTCTAAGAGAAAC
>JBBPFP010000032.1:1419279-1431472 GCA_037974795.1 Kaempferia galanga
TGATCATGGTTACTTCGGGATGGACAGTTAGCTACACATGGTAGTGTTGAAATCCTGCCTAGTAGCTAGGTGCCTATCCTCCTCATGCATTATTCAACTGACCAGGCTAGTAACCACCTGTAATTTACCTCTTCCATGTTGGCCCGGGGACGGCCTAGCGGAGGTGCTGGAGGCGAGCGAATCGCCTTTTGCCACCATGATTAAATCCATTCAGATTTTGCTTCGTAGTTACATATCACAATATGAGATATAGCAAATAGATGTGGAAACCACATGATGGGACCTTTGTAAAGTAGCTACACTTTTATGAACTAGAACATGGAAAAAGGATGTTGATGGCTTATTCTCCAAGGACTCAAAAGATGAAATAATTTCTCATGTTGACCATTTACAATTCTATCCACAATTGAGTCATCATCTTCCTTCTCAATTTATGGTTTCTTGGATTCAATCACCTCAACAAATTGTTGCTTCTTTCCCTTAATCAAGTTAAAGCTTCTTGTATTTGTTTTCATAAAGATTGACTACCTTATTCCAAAAAGTCCTTGTATCTATGTAGTAATCTTTGATCTTGCTCAATACTTCATTACATAATCCATTCTCAATGACTTCCTTGACCCACTCATTGCCTTCAAACTTCTCAATATCATCCACTTTTTCCTCTTGAGATTTGTTTGTTCTTTTTTTTTTGGAACTTAAGGCCTCTATGCACAACCATGTACACCTCAAAATCAATTCTAAAGATGCAATCCATCCTCATCTTCCAATATTCAAAATTTACTTTGTTGTATTGCAGATTGAAAAATTGAATGTTAGTCACTACTCTTACTCTTAGGATGTCAGTCTGAGTCTAGAGAACTTGGCTATGATATTAATTGATAGGATCTAATGAATAGCTCGGTTAGAGGGGGATGGGGTAAAATAGATAGCGCCCTTAAATTAAATTCTCTCGCAAATACAAAGATAAGTCAAATTGTTGGTAGTGCAAGGGAGCATGTGTGTGTCATCAGTTGATTGTTTGATCGTTCCAAGAGGTGGAAGTGAAAATAAAATAGACAAATGCACAGCGCAAACAAATCAATATAGTGTAGTTTGGTGACCCCACTCTTAATTAACTGCATATGGCGCAACTAGTGCATCACTCCCAAAAGTTCCACTATGAACCGCTCCTTCACAAGATATAATTTGATTGGATTGATTCCAATTGGTGATTTCTCTTTTACTTGACTTGCTCACTGTAAACCTATGCAAAAAGTCCTGGGAATAAGCTAAGTAGACTTAGAATAAGAGATCCCCAATTGAAGGCTTCATACCAAGTCACTAGGTAGTGTATCCCTACCTAGTTAAATACATCCTTTACAAAGATTTCTACCCAAAGACAAAATCCCCAATATTACAATTCACTTTGGTAATATTTCATGCTCTCATACCTCAAAATCTTCAATTACCAAATGTTCCATGCCCTATAGTCTAGTCCAATACACTAAACTCCATGAGCTCACTCTATGTTATTTAGTCCTCCATACCTACAACTCCACCATTCTGGACTACTAAGCCATCAAACACACAATCTCCATGATCGCAACTGCAACCACTATATGCTTTATGCGCTAAAGCCCACCTCATGTCGGGACTTTAGTACATCGAATGTACTAATCTCCCTGAGTTCGCTTTATGTCATCTAACCTTCCACACCTATGATCCACCTCGTACTGAGTCGTCAAGCCAAAAAGTAGAAAAAAAACCCAACTCAACTCTATAGAGTCAACGAGCTCCATGTACATTACACCTAGTTTTTTTATGCAATTGATGCATATATCAAGTAACACATTCCCTATTGTCAAACACACCAGAAGAAGCTACTCAAACCCAACCACAAGAAATAATTATTTCCCAACAACTATTTGTTCCAAGTAAAGAATAATAGTTGGAAGTTGAATTACTTCAGACTCAACAATACACTCAACATATACATTTTATTATGACCACTTAATTACTTAAGTCTCCATCATGGTCATTGGGAGGCAAACCTAAGGATCTTAGGATACATTAAGAATGTTATAGGAAGGACCTTTTACATTGTGATCATGTTTAACTTCAATAGTGATCATGTAGATTGAGTATCTGCTTGTACATTAGCAAACAATTTGCATTTATCAACATCAAACTGTTTTTCTAGGAGATGATCTGATTTTTATAAGAGCCAAGAACCAAATTGTAGTAGCTAAGTCAAGTGCAAAAGATGAATACAGAGCTATAGCTCAAGCCACATGTGAACTTATCTATCTTAAACAGCTGATGATCAAACTACATAATGGTCTTACTAAGTCGATTAAATCATATTATGATAATGAAATTGTCATGCATAGCTTCTAATCAAATATTTCATGAAGGGACAAAACATATATAGCTTGATTTTCATTTTATTAAGAAAAAGGTATAGTCCAAGAAGTTCCTTCTATTATTAGATTAAATGACAATTAACAAATTTGATGACTGTCTGTAATAGACCATAGATTTTATACTACTATAAAACAATCTTAAGAGGGAAAATTGAAGACTTGGTTGTAAATAAATTTATTAGAATGTACTTAAATATAACAATCTTACAGATATAAATATGAAGTGATATTAAAGTAATATACATAATGTTGAGGGGGATATCTTAGGGCACTAACGATTTTCTTTGTTGAATAGAGTCTGCATTTAACTCTGCCCATGGTCATGGTGGTCCCAATCCCAGATAAAGGAAAAAGATTATGTTAGGTTGCTAGCCAACAAAAAACATATGCAAATATTATTTATGGGAGAATCCATATAACCGACTTTACTTAGTAGGATAAAGGCTTGTTGTTATTGTAATGAGTCTACATTTAAGGATAATGTTTTACAACATATGTAAGCGTGTTCCTATTCGAAGGTGCTACATACCATGAAGAAAAAAAAAGGTAAGATAGGAATTCAATAGCATCTGCCATCAGATCATTGTATAAAATTTGTAACAAAGAAAACGAACAACCCCCATCTCCTACAAAGTCTATCCAAACCTAGGCACAATATCTAAAGGGAAGCCCAATCCAAGAGTCTAACAAACTTGGGAAATCCATGTCATAAAAGTTAGTTTTAACATATCATCTTAATGAAATTTTCTCTCATGACATAATTAGTCAGAAAAGGAGAAAAACAAATATATACCAACATCAACTAGAATCAGCAGAGTATCACGTTTTCTATTAACTTTGCCAAAATAACTGTATACGCCAGAGTTCTTATAATTCAATTACAACTAAGTTGGCATTAATATCCTGCTATATATTAAAATGTCAGAGACCATATAGAATCTTAATCTAAGATCTTTAAATAAATGAATCAAACAAAACAATAAACCTTATACTCAGTAAATCCACCTTTGATTAACTGAAAGGACTAATCATTTTTATATTCATTTGAATTGTCATTCTTGATTACCTAAACCTCAAAACCCTTCTTACCCACAAACTACTGAATAGACCCAAATAAATCAAAAGGGGAAAAAAATCTTGGAGGAGAAAGTCTTAGTGGAATGATTCAAAGACAAGGCAGTGATCTAATACTATTCTCAATAAAAAAGAAAATAAAGACTCAGTAACTAAATCATCCTTGAGAATAACTTTAAGGAAGATTGAGAAATAATGAAGCAATTATATGTTTTTTCTATAAAAGTAATTGATGTAGCATGAACGATAAAATGATTAATAAATAATAAATTAGTATTCTCTTGTAATATCTAAGTCTTCCTATCTCTCCTCCAACCTATGTCTTCTCTCTCACTGCTCCTAATCATGTCTATGCTTGTCACTGATATTGATACTCACTATTGCCTTCGTGAAAGTAGGTTAACGCCATCACTACATCCATCAAACCTCCCCTTATTGTTACGTATGGCGATTGGCATGAGAATAACTAACTATGGATGACAACTTCTAACAAAGCTTATTAGAATATTTCAAGGAGTTGTATAAAGTCTTGCTAAACAATGTACTTGTTGAGAAAAGAATTTCATGTTGATTGAAACAATGAATAAAGACTCGAAGGACAATGCGAGTGGCATACAAAGTTGGACAAATGTTAGAAAAGTTAGTCATGTTGACATTAGAAAAGTTAGAACACATAAAATCTTTTAAATACCAAAATTTATTTTATTTAAAAATTTCATATTTTTTATTTTTTTAAAAAATAAATAAT
This sequence comes from Kaempferia galanga, assembly GCA_037974795.1. NCBI lineage: Eukaryota > Viridiplantae > Streptophyta > Magnoliopsida > Zingiberales > Zingiberaceae > Kaempferia > Kaempferia galanga. Next base: position 1,423,504 of record JBBPFP010000032.1, read on the forward strand.
TAAGTTAAATAAAACTAATATTTTAAAAATTAGGATTTAATGTTAGTCGATTAGTTGGAGTTTACCAAATAGTCATAGTGATCAAGATCATGTAGGTTTAAATTGGATTTATTTTAATCAATTTACAATTAAACCAAATTTATATATAAAATAATCTAGATCAATCATAGTAGTATTTAAGAATTATATTATATTCTCTTTTCTATCCTTTCTCACCGTGAGAAAATATAAAAAAGAAATATTTTTTTTCCCTTAGCTTCTATGTTACCAAAAGAAACTAACAATAGGAAAAAAAAAAATAAAGATAAGGAAAAGAATTAATGGAGGAAAGAAAAAGATGGAATTAAAAATAAAATAAGAAAAGAAATAACGCAACTGAAGCCTGGCCAAGCAAGGCCACCATGATGCAACGACCTGCCATCACGAGCCTAAGATCAGGCGGCATGGCCGCTGCGACCTCACGGAGGCCTAACTTGGCCATAGGGCCTCGTGGCAACATCGCTTGCGTAAGGCATCGTTGCCTCACAATTGCCTTGCTCTCTCGTAGTGGCCACAAAACCTCCATGAGATCGCTGCTATTTTGTGGCTCTGCTTGGTGTTGAAGGTTTTGGTGTCGATCAACAAGTGGAACGGTAAATTCTACCATATCAATTGGCACAAGTCGGTATTTTATTCCATCCCAAGGACTCTAAGTCAAAATCATATAGTTGAGAGGCGAAATTAGGACCCTAAAGAGTACATTTAGAAGTGTGATAGATTATTCTTCTTTACCAAAATTACTTTAAGAAAAAAGACCAAAAACTAGTTCTTAATAAAATAGTAGCTAAAACTTCATATGAGCTATAGATGGGAAAAGGTCCAGTATTAGACATTTACATCATGTTTGATGTTGTTTGAAGATAGGTATATATGCCAAATGAAAGAAAGTTAGACTAAGAATAATAACCTACTACTACTTTATTAGATACTTCGAAAGATCAAGAGATTTTAACTTTTATGATCCCTCAAGTAAGTCATTTTTAGAGATAAGGAATGCTAACATTTTGGCAAGAACTGTTGTATTTCTATAAGAACTTGGGTGTAGTGTAAATATAGCGTTATCGCATCCTAGGTTAGGTAAGACTAAAAATATTATAGGAAATCTAATTGTCTAACATTTAGAACATGAAATCTAGGAACACTCACCGGCAACGGAGGTTATAAATACGATGATTAGGAGAAGAATTAATATTTAGTGTGTACCAGAGATGCATAAGAGGGAAGCCTAAGATGATCGAGAATCGGATTTTCAGTTATAGTAGGTAGGAGTAAAATACGAAATAGAGTAGGTATTATTGTCAATAGTTCGCTAAAAGATAAAGTAATAAGAGTAGTTAGAAATGAGAATAGAATTATAGCTCTCGGGATAGTAGTAACGAAAAAAACTATTAATGCATTAAGTATATATATGTACCTAAGTAGGATTAGACGAACACACTAAATCTAGATTTGGGATGAACTAAATGAGATATTACAAAACATTCTGCCAACCAAAATAATTTTAATAGAAGGATATCTAATTAGATATGCAGGAGTGAAAAATGAGAAATATGATATGGTTCACGGGGTTATGAGTTTGGAACAAGAAATGAAGAAGGGAAAACTATATTTGATTTTGCAATAGCAAATGACCTTATACTAGTTAATATATTTTTTTTAAGAAAAGAGAAGGCATAGGTTAGGAAGAGGATAGAAAGATTTATAAAGATTGCAAAACCATCCCCCGAAAAAATTAACTACCCAACACAGGTTAATGGTGTTAGTTATCTGCCTCAAATATACTATTAATAAAAATAAATATACACGACTCCTAAAATTAAGTGGTGGAAGTTAAAGAATGAAAAATAAAATACTTAGGGAGAGGGTAGGAGAACAAGTATTAGGAGAAATATATCACCACTCGAATATGGCATGGGATAAATAATATCTAAGTTGAAAATAATAGATAAGAGTGTACTCAGTGAGTTAAAGGGATGCACATCACCAAATAAAGAATCTTGATGGTAGAATGAGAAAGTACAAAAGAAAGTGAAGAAAAAAAACAAATAGCCTATAAGGTATTATATACTTGTAAGAACGAGGAAAATTTTAAAAAATAGATAGTAACCAAGAAATGGGTTAAAAAAACAAATGTTAAGAATGAAACTTTTGAACACTTATATCAAAAATTAGATAAAAAAGGGGAAAGAAGCATTTGAATAGCTAATGCGAGTGAGAGAAAAACAAGAGTTCTTATCCAAATAAGACGTATTAAAGATGAATGCAAAAGAGTACTAGTAATGATGAGGAAATAAAAGATCGATGGAAGAGTATTTTCATCAACTTTTTAATGAAAGTTTAAGTGACCACTGTACTTAAGAAATTTAAATAGGTGAGTATATAAATTTAAATTTTTATTATAGAATTCAAACTTCAGAAGTAGAATAAAATTTAAATGAGATGTAAAATAGAAAATCAGTTGAACTAGATGATATTCCGATAGAAGTATAGAAGTCTCTCTTAGGGAAATAAGGTACTGAATGACTTATAAAATTATTCAACCTGATATTAAAAAATGTCCGATCAGTGGAGGGTAAGTACTCTAGTTCCCTTATATAAGAATAAGTGAGATATACAAAATTATATAAACTATAGGAGTATTAAACAAATAAGTGATACCATGAAACTTTGGGAAGTAGTATTAGAAAAAAGACTACGGAAGCAGACTATGGTGACTAAAAATCAATTTAGATTTATGTTGGGAAGGTCAACAATATGAACTATACATCTTCTCAAGCAACCGATTGAAAAGTACCACGACAGAAGCAAGACATATATGGTATTCGTTGAACAAAAAAAGCTTATAAGAGACCAAGAGAAATTATATGAAGAATTCTAAAAAAAAGAAATATTAGCATATCAAATATTAAACTAATTAAGAATATGTATGAGGATGTAATGACCAGTGTGAAAACTACAGACGGATTAATTGAAGTGTTTCCCATGAAGATATTGTTACATTAAGGATTAGCTCAAGTCTCTATCTTTTTACATCAATCATGGGCATACTTACTAGACACATCCAAGATATGGTACGATAGCGGATGCAATTTATAGATGATACTGTTTTGATAGATAAGATAAAAGAGTAAATGTTAAATTTGAATATTGGCGAGAAATATTAAAAGTGAAAGGTTTTAGCCTTAGTAAAGTAAAGACAGAATATATAAATTTAAATTTAGTAATATTACACGTAATTAGACAATTATTAAGATAGGAGTTCGTAACTAAGAATTTTAAGTATTTAGGATCATTTTTGCAAATACATGGAAGGACTCAAAGGATGAAGGGATTGAGAAAGATGTCTTCCATAGAGGAGACAGTCAAATGTTCTTTGTAATCGTAAAGTGCCTCTAAGACTAAAAGGAAAGTTTTACAAAATGACTATTCGACATACTATGTTATATGGAGCGGAATATTGAGCTATGACTTAAGCAATATGCACAGAAGATGAGAGTTGCAATGATGAGGATGTTAGCTGGATGTGCAGACAATAAGAGGATAGACAGGATAAGAAATGAAAATATTAGAGAAAAAGTCGGAGTTGCACCTATTGAGGAAAAACTCTGGGGGACACGTTTAAAATGGTAAGGGCATGTACTTAGATGACAAATAAATATTTCATTTAGGTGATATCAAATTATGACAAATACGCATGTCAAACGAGGAAGAAGACGACTTTGTTAATAATAATAAAACATGATAAAATTTATTTAAATATAAGGAGATAAAATCCAATAGCGTAGAAGAATCCATATAGTCGACCCCACCTAGTGGGATAAGGCTTGATATTATTGAAGGAATGCTAAATTCATTGAGGATGTTGAATATAGTGATAGTGTTCGACTTAAAAATATTATGGATATTATTTTTGATAAGGAAGGTGTTCTTGTTCCTACTATTATAGTTATAGTGATCTCCTAATTGTATCTATGATTATGCAGGATGCAAATATAGATAGTCAAATTAATCCTAAGATACCTTTAATATAGGAGGAACAACAAGCTCAATTGGAAGTGTCATTAAATAGATCTACTAGAGAGAGGAGATCAACAATCTTAAATGATTATATAATATATGTCCAAGAGCATGAATTTGATATAGGACTAAAGATGATTCAATCACTTTCATTTAATCCAAACAATGCAAGACAATATGAAATCTCCTAAGTGGATAAATCTCATAAAATATAATATGAAATCAATGCAAGACAATGGCATATAGGATCTTATTGAATTGCTTAATGGAGTAAAACCAATAGGTTATAAATGAATTTTCAAAACCAAACAACATTCGAAAGCAATATCAAAAGCTATAACGCGCGTACAGTCACAAAGGATTTTACTCAAAAGCGAGGCATTAATTATAAAGAGACTTCCTCTCTAATTTCATTGAAAAATTCTCTAGAGTTATATTAAATACTTATAAAGACCCTATTTCTCAATGGTGATATTAAAAAAACAATATATATAATACAACCCTATAATTTTGAATCTAATAATCCAAAATAGTTAGTGTGCAAATTAAAGAAGTCCATTTATAGTTTAAAACAAATATCCCATCAAGGGTATTCCAAATTTAGTTTTAGTTTTTAGTTTTAAGGAAAACACTCAATTGAACAATATATTTATGGAAGCAAATAGATTTTTTTTGCCTTCTATATTCTATTATCAAGCAAGATATAGGCTTGTTACATGAAACGAAGAGATTTCTAATAAATAATTTTAAAATAAAAGATCTTGGGGATGTATATGCTTTATTGGGTATACAGAAGATAGTTCTCCTTATATACTTGCCTTATCACCAATAACATATATGGATAAGGTGCTTAATCGATATGGCATAAAGAATTGTGCATTTGGAGCTACACTAATTGCTAAAGGTGATAAATTCGACTTGTGCCAATGATCAAGAAATGATATCAAAAAGAACAAAAGGTTATATGCTCACATATTGAAAATCAAATCATCTATGATATTCAGACCCAAATTTGATTAGTTGCCTCAATAGCTAAAGATTCACTTTTAGCTATATATATATTAGGTATTTAGCTTTTTGGAGTGATTAATCCTAGAGCTGACCGGCCCGGCCCCACCGACCACAAAGATAAATCAAGAAGTGCTCATGAAGACCCATTTAAATGGCCAACATTGTTAGGCACGCTTGTCACTGGAATGTATATTTTCTTGTTAATAGGAGTTGTTTCATTGAAGAAATTTATAGCTTCTTTTGTTAAGGCATCAAATCAAGCAACATGTTTGTGGAATGTTATCACTAGGCTAAAATATGTGATGACATTAAGAGACTATTAAGAATAAATTGTGATAATAAAATCGTTGAATTGTATGCTAAAAACAACAAAGTTCATCAAGATTAAAGCATATTAACATCAAATTTTTAATTGTCAAAATTTGTATTTGTCAAAGAAAGGATTCAGAGTCTTCAAGTGTCAATTAAACACATCAATACAAACTCCATGATTGTAAATTTGCTAAGGGTGTACCACCTAAAGTGTTTTATGAGCATATAACACGCAAGGGTGTGAATGATTTATTTATATATTATGAGTTTGTATGGGTCTTGTTATCGTAATTGTAACAAAGATCACTCTAATCCTATATTAATGTAATTGATGCTTTATGAAGATAGCAATGTTGAGCTCGTAAAGTTGTTTATTAATGTACAATTACGACATATGTGGCTAAATGGAAGATTATTAGAAAAATTAAATAAAGTGGACATACATATAATTTTATATTATAACTATCTTGTTGCCCATTAAAAGTGAACAAATGAGATTTACTAAGTTATTAAACTTTTAAAACATCTCATATGGTATGAGCTTTAATATAATATATAGAGACCAAATTATTTTATTTTATTTTTATAATAGGCCAAAAAATAAAATTTACAAATAAATAGGTTGAAGTCCCCAACTTAAACATAATGATAGTTTTTCAATCACATCATATCAGTGAGTGATTTAAAGACTATAAAAAAACATTTAGACATAGTGTGTCAACCCTAATCTTTTATACCTCTATAGATTCAAGTATGCTTTCAATTTAATCTTTTTGATGATTTAACATGTGTTATTAATATCAATGCAATCGGACCTTGGTCAACATTAACCATGGTGTATAGTTTAAATGAGTGAGCAATATATTTGAATAAAATATTTGATTATTGAGAATGAGGTGTCAAATAGGAAATTTGATAGTGGAAGAAGTTTAAATAGATTAATGCCAACAAGATATTTGACATTTATTAAGGACCAATAGGTGTTGGAAGAAGTCGAAAATCCAACAACGAGTTGGCAAACAAAAAGTCTAAGTGAATTAAGGTTGCCCAAACTAAGGTGTTGAAAGAAGACGAAAATCCGACGAGAAATTAGTAAGAGAAAAGTTTGGGTTAAAGTTGACCAGACACTTGGTTGATAGGAAGTGCAAGTGGATCAAGGTTGATTGGAAGACACTCAATTGATGGGAGGTGTAAGTGGATCAGGTAGACTAGACACTTGACATTTCAACTAGTGTTGACAATGAGAAGTTCTAATAGGTATGGAGAACTAAATGTTAGATATGATAAGAAGTTAAGGTAGGTTCCTAGGTAGGTAATGGAGGATTAGACGCTTGACAAAGTTGAAAATCTAGGTCAAAGGTAACTAAATGCTTAGCAAATGTTTAGAGGAGTGTGTTAAGACCAAAAGAATTCACATATCTCCACAATAGTATCATATTGTCCACTTTGGGCCTAAGCCCTCATGGATTTATTTTTTGGCTTTACCAAAAGTTCTCATACCAATTGAGATATCTTTTTATCTTATATATTTTTGATCTTTTCCATATATTTCTAATGTGGGACTTTGATTGTATCCCAACAGTGCTCCTCTAAAACGAAAGACTACCATTATTCTCATGGTCCAAGCCTCCCCCAATCATCAGTCACCATTGACTTGCTTCGGGTCTTCCCTCAAGCATCCCGTCACTATTAACTTGCTCCGAGACTCCCCTCAAACATCTAGTCAATCGAGGTCACTCCTCTCCTTTAAGACTTTTTCACCATCAAGGGTTCACTCCTAGGATTTCCGTCGAGCATCTAACCACCCTTGATTTGTTTGAACTTTTTACTACCAATGATTCATTTTCCTCAGGATTTCCGCCATCACTTTTGACTTTTTGAACTTTCGCTTAGAGTTCATTCCTTTGGGAGCCTCCACCTTCGTTCAAAGTCACTATTCCACTTATATGGCTCGATCTAGACCATGATTTTGATACCACTTGCTAGAACCAAAAGAAATCACATATCTCCCTAATGGTATATATTGTCCACTTTAGACCTAAATCCTCGTGCATTTATCTTTTGGTTCTACTCAAAAGACCTCATACCAATAGAGATATTTTTTATCTTATACACCCATGATCTTTTCCATGTATTTCCAATGTGAGACTTTCATTGTCTTCCCAACAAAGGGAATTCTAGGCATATGTGAAAATCCTAGCGATGAGGCCGAACAAGTGAAAGTCTTAGCAATGAGGCTAGACAAATGGAAGTCCTGATTATGAGGTTGAATCTAAAATGCAACCTAAAATATTTTGACATGGTTGAATCTAAAACTACAAAGTTATGTTTTGATAGATTTAGGATTTGAGAAATCGAAGTCCAAGCAAAATGCCAATAAAATATTTTTGTTTTGGGGCTATTTAACTGAGTAGTGGTGTGCAACAATCAATTAATAATTAATAAGTAGTCGACTAATGACACAATGAGCACGTAACGTATACAACTAAAACATATGACAAGACTATGAATCTAATGATTTTTTTCATGATTTTATCTAGTCAAGTCAACTAATGGCAAGCAAACAGTCGGTTGATAAACCAGTCAACGG
>JBBPFP010000032.1:1534054-1544341 GCA_037974795.1 Kaempferia galanga
TATGGTTGTTCTTCCTGTCAAGGGAGGCACAACCATGTAGATCTACACTGTCGCCTTCCCAAATGCTTTAGTTAGTTGTGTCCATCTGGCCTCCTTAAGAGACACGGTTGTCCCTAGTCGTGCCAAGAGGCACGACCATGTCAAATCTTCAATTATCTCGGGAGACACGGTCGTGTTGATGGACATGACTATGTCCTTTCTTGGCTCTAGACGACACACGACTCCTCTGGTGAGAGACATGGCCATGCCAAAGGGAACAACCATATCTTGGCTTATGTTCTTGGGACATGCCATAGCCTTATTTTATTTCTATGAATTTTTTTATCTTTTGGACTTTTATTCTTTCAAATTGGGATACTCGTGCTTAAAGTGACCCTTCTTGTTGCATCCAAAGTAGGCGATTTTCGCCTTTGCATCGTTGGATGTAGACTTGATCATCTTTTGTAGATCCTTCTTAGTGAAGTTTTTTTTCTTCTAGTGAACATCTTCCTTAGTATGTTCACTAGTTGTTCTTCTTCATCTTATTCTAAGTCAGGCTCATCTTCGGGTTCGAGTTTAGTTTGGGTTTTCATCTTTACCTCTTGGTAGAACTTGCAAGGAAAGTTATACCTTTCTTGACTTGTTTTGAGTCAATGTGCTCATGCAGTTTTAATTCATAAAAAAGCTTTATTTTTAACATTAAAAGATTCCTCAAAACTTTATAGACAATAGATACCCATAGTGTGTTTAAGGAAACGAGTTTAAGGCATATCTTATTATGTCTTTGTTGTCTAGGTCATGACCAATTAGGTGCAGCCCATTGAGGATGTCTTTGATCCTTGAATGAAGTTGGTTTGCAATTCTCCGTCCTACATTTTTATGTTAAATAAACTATTGAGTAATAAGTCCTATTTAGTTACCTTGGAATCTTTTGTGCCTTCGTATAGTTCAATCAGTTTGTCCTAAAGTCCCTTCGAATTGTTGAAGAGTCCAACCCGATTGAGTTCCTCCTTTGTGAGCCCACATTGGATGGTATTCAATGCCTCTGAGTCACCTTGGGTCTCTTTTTCATTTATGGGTTCCATTTTTCTAGGTCGAGGAGTGCACTGGTTGCATTATCTATTAGAGCCATGTACCCTCATCAAACATTAAACCACTGGTCAATGTCAGTCTTCAAGTAAACCTCTATTCTCCTCTTCCAGTATGGAAAGTCATTACTGTCGAAGAGTGGAGGACGAGCAGTATTGTATCCTTCACTTTGGAATATTTTAGTTCTTACAAACAAAAAGGAATGAAAAGAGGAATTTCTAAGATTTAGTCTTAAGGTAAGTAGTGTGATAAAAAAATAAAAAAAATGGAAAGAAAACTTTTACTCAAATTTATGGTTGTACAAAAATTGAGCTCCCCTTGCACTAATACCACTTGTATGATCGATGCATGTAAAGGGGGTGGGGCGAATCACGTATATTTAAAAATTCTTCCTTTTTTGCTTTTTAAAAATCAAGTGGGCAGCAGAAGAAAACTGAGTAACACCAAAACAAAAACACAATATGCAATCAGTTACTTGGTTTGTAGCCTAACGATTACTACTCCAAGGCCCACACCCCCTTAGGACGTATCCAATGGGAAATCCACTAACAATCGAAATATGGAATACAGATGAAGAAAGTACGTGTAACAAATTACACTTTCTTATACAACAAGAATAATAGTCAACAACTTAAAATGTTGCCAAAAACTTATAGCTCGAAGTTGTTTCAATTCTTGTTGCAGAAGCTTGCTTAAGTGTTGATCTGGCACAGTAAGGCTACAGTACAACAGTAACAAGGAGATGACATAGCAGAGTGAACTTGAAAGCTTCTATAGAATTGATGTGGAAAGTCGTGGTCGAACTTCTCTTTTATACTGCTTTGGGGGCACCTCCAATTACCCAGGGTGCCTCCATTCAAGCTGATTTGATTCCAAAACTTTGGATTTTATGGTTCTGGGACAGCTTAACCAAAGCCACCTCTAGTAACCTGAGGCACCTCTAGCGCTGCAGTTTTATCCTTAATTCTTATCTTCTTGAGGGTGCCTCCACTCACTCGAGGCTCCTCCAACCTTCGATCATGTGCCCCTCCATCACTCAAGGCGTCTCCAAAGCTAAAATTTCATTTTCAAAGTTTATCTACTACGGGGTGCCTCCAAATAATCTAATGCGCTTCCAACTTCACTCAAGACACCCTCAATTCAACTTAGGCACCTCGAGTATTATTTATCTGAAATGGATTTTTTGCTCTAGCTCCAAAAAAACATGTTAGTTCACATAACCAAATAATCTGTAAAATAGAGTTAGCATACATAATAAAATTATGAATTAGATCATGTCTAACACGACCAGGATCTAGTCTTGGTCTCAACTTAGATTTTCAAAATGAATCTATGTTGGACCAGTACCTATAATCCCACTGGACTCATTCCTCATTGGATCTCTCTCCTCAAGTTGTTTACCTCCACTTACCATGTGTAGACTTACTTGACGGCTAATCTTATATCCACTAGGTCTTCCTACTAGATATCTCATATAGAATTCAGCCAGTTGTCAGGTCCTGCTAACCCAACTAGACTTCCTACTAGATATCTGGTCCTCTTTGACCTATAAGGGCTTTGTACTATTTATCTGGTCTTCCTGACCTAACTGGACTTCATCCTAGTATTTGGTCCTTTAGACCCATCGAGTCTTTCAACTTGTACATTTGGTAAAAAAATTTGAACATACAATATCTAACTTTAACTTTTTATCATGCATCAAAACCTGAATTTAATTATTAGTGTTGATTGTACTATAAGACAAACAATCTTGAAAACATATGTGTTCAGCTTGTTAATGTTCGTGAGCAACGTTCATGAAGAATGTTTGTGAACAGCATTTGTAAACAACGTTCATGAACAATGTTCACGAAGCATGTTCATTAATAAAACTCTTATCAGCATGCTAAATAAATAAAGAAACTTTAAAAATGAAGAAAAAAAATTAAAAATTATCAAACTTAATAACCAATCAAACAAGCAAAAATTTCAAATAATCAAACAAGCTTGAATTGAGAGCTCAATAACATCTAAATGAACTAAGCTCAAGCCAAGCTTGAACCAAACTCAAGCTCATAAAAAATATACCAAGCCAAGTTTGAACAATCATTTCAATGACTTGGTTCATTTTAGGTGGGGCTTGGGTTAGCTTGATTACCTTATTAAACAAATTTGAACACTCCAAAACTTGACTCAGTTGGCTTGTTTACAACCCCATGCCTTAATACTAAGCTTTGGTCAATGTGCAATCACCTCAGAATCTTCAATGGAAAACTTTCAACATCCGCTTGAACGTGCCTAAATCTTGCCTGATGTGTATCCAGGCTATGACCTTGTTCCAAAGAGCCTTTCTTATGATGCATTCGAAGTAGGTATGGTCTAGAAATTCATCTGCCTACTGACAAAGTGGTCAAATTTTATTGTCTACCTATAATAATCTATCTAATTTGGTACGTAGCCACCCATTCACAAGGAGCCATAATGTGAATTGGTGCTTCGACATAAGGTATGACTTTCATACAACAATTGACCGAACTATTTGTTGAGTTTGTTTTGAATGGTTTGGATTATTTATTTATTTTTATTAATGAGCATGATTAATTAATCATTATTTCCAAAAACTTATTTACTTTATTTTATACATTTTAATTATTTTCAATTACAAGTCTTCAACTCTAAATTGATTGAAGTTCATTTTTTATCACGAAAGGGTGAGAAAATAAAAATATCCTCTTTTTGATAATCTAGGTTTTCAGCTCTTCGATTGACTATTCTTAAAGGTGATTGGTCCAGCCCTATGAATATTTTATACTGACCACCAGGATAAATCAAAAAATATTTACAATGGATCATCCGGAGTGGCTAGCATTCTTAGATTTATCATCATCCTATTAGAGGTAAATGCACTGCAATACGCCATAGCTGTGACAATAATAATTTCAAATTTATATCTCAATGATATTAAATTTATTGATGATCAGCCAAGTCATCTTCAACAACTAAGACGTAAGAAAGCAATGAAACTTTCATGGTTCTAGAAACTCCATCTCAAACATCATTTATTTTTACTAAAACTTTTGAGAAAATCTTCTATTTGGAGAAATGCATGTAAAATATATGTATTACAACTCAATTTATAAATTTCAATCGGATGACAGTTATAGATTGTTGAAGTGATACATTAAAACTAAGCATCCAATTGAGTTTGAAATTGATGGTTTTTAAAGATAATTATTTAGATTTTTATCGACTAATAGCTGATTTATTTAAATATTTTGATATTAAATTAAGAAATCATTTGTTATAGAAATTTCTGACACACATATTTCTTTTAGTTTTGAGTCTCAATACATATTTGAAGATTTTTTTTTATTAAAAATTACTTAATCCAATTATTAAACGTGTACTCTAAATCACACTCACTCATATAATTGGAAAATTAAAAAAATTAATAAGACAGTAAAATTTAATATATTAAAAATAAAATATCTTTATATTATAATATTTGGAATGACTATTAATAAACTCATTCGTATATGAATGTGATTTATCATTGGATTAATCTTTCTTGGTCAATCCAACCACTCTAACTAGGTCAATCCAAAAACATTTATTAACATACCGTGTCTTCCATAAAATATACACGGCTTAAATATGGATTAATTTTTAAAATATTTTTAATATCATTTGATAATGTCAGTTCTAATATAGTATTGAAGAATTTAAATTTGTATATCAACTAACTATTGGCGATTAAAAAAATCCACATGGCAACGTATAAATTATAAGATTAATATCAATATAGAGAATCATCATGTTTATTTTTACATAATTGATTAATAATGCCAATAAATATTTATTTTTTGGTCAATGATATATATGTAATAGTATTTATGAAATTCTAAAAGTATTTAGAATAATTATTTGATATTTATTATCGCACTTCTCATTTAATTATTATAATTTTTATAACATATCATTAATTTTAAATAAATATATCGTGAATAAATTTTCATGCGCATGTGTATTAGCAATGAAGGAAAATTGAAAGAAATATTTTTATTATATTTTTGATATTTATTTAGTGGTATTTATTTTAGGTCTCAAACTTAAATTAGGTGTTTTACATAAAATATTAGTTATGTATTGTGAGGTTTTTAATACTATTTAGAGATTCTTCGCTTCATCTACTTTTATTTATTGTATAAAATATTAAAAAAAATTTATATGATATTTAAAAAGAAGTTTAGAATATGAATTAAAAGTTAATTCGTTTGAAACATAAAGAACTAACATTAGTAGTAGTTTAAAATTTACAAAAATATAATTTTTATTAGGACAACCAACGAAATGTCTCTAAGGATCCTCAAAGTTTAGATGAAAATTTGAAATTATTTTATAATTTTTTTATCTTAATGAAAAATAACAAGCCCTATTTTAATACTTTACAATGTTGATGACAAAAGATCCAAATTTATCATACCCTCTCTGTCGTAACAAAGAAGATTATAGCTTATCTAGTTTCAATCATTGGAGTAGAACGTAGACTTAATTCCCAATCTAATATTTTAGATGAAATAGATCTATTTTGCCTCCCAACCTTTTAAAAACTTAACATCATGATTGGGCAAGCGCTATAAAAAGAATGCAACTTGTAGAGGATGAGAAAGACGATTTTGTTACTAAAAAACAACCAGTATACGAAAAAAATTGAAAAAGAAAATGAGTAATAAAGAGAAATAAAAAAGATAAATGAACTGTTTGGATTTTGATTCACTGTATAGGATACAACTTAAATGAGTTCAAATTCTTATTTATTTATTTTTTATTTTTTAAAACTAAAATAAAAAAATATTTTAATCATTGTAAATTATGAACTGAAATAACTGACGGTTTCGAACCATAAATTGTAACCGCCTTTGAAGCTTAAGGTTCCATTCTTTTAACCATCGAACTGATAATTTTAAACTATTAATTTTGAGCCATCATCGAGTCTAATCCCTCCCTCTTTCGAGCACAATCGATTTACCTTTAATACTTGGAGGTCTTTCATTCACATTTGGCTGATGAATGACCTTAAGCAATATTGCCTGTTGTGGGAATGTTAAGGGACCATATGTGATCAATAATATCATGAATGAAAAGTTAATGTTTGTCATATCCACTTTGTTAAGCGATAAGTGACTTCAACAAGGATTCAATTGCAAAATGAAACCAAGAGCATGGGTTCTTACACTTGTTTCAGCACTGAGCATGATGCTCCTCATGCTGGCACTATGTTTCCCGCATTAACATGTACAAGATAGCCAGAGGAAGTTTGATTGTTCCAAATAGAACCAAGATGCATTAATCATCCCATGCCATCTCCAAGTATAGTCCCTGCTCAAACTGATGACTGGAGGCCAATTATTCCTGGACAGAATTGTAGATAAAGGTCAGATTTCATAGAGAAAACATAAAGGCTGTTTCACCAAATCAAGTCACGTCCTCTGGTCATCATGATTTTTACCATGTCACACCTCAATCATATTTTTGCAAATCAATTTGATTTAGCTTGGGGAAGAAAATTGAAAATCAAGAGTACTTTAAGAAGAAAAAAAAGGCAGAGGTGTAATAGGGTAACTGATCAACATTGAGGCATGATCAGTCAAAAGCTAGTATCAGGGATTTGCTTTCACAAAATGTCAAATAGAAAAGAACAATAAATCAAGAACAAATTATTACCGCATCCAATTCTTGCACCTGCATTACCAGTAGTTTTACTAAGTTCATGACCTCCTGCAAAATTTGATAAATTTCAGTCCACAACATGTATTCCACATTAGAAAGAATACTAGTAATAATAATTGCAGTCGCTATGTTGGATCTGTCGCCAACTACCATATCTCAGATATCACTCGCTAAGCTTATAATGCCATTCATAAATTCTCCATACTAGGCACAAATTTCACTCTTATCATTGTAAGACGAACATAAAATTGCAGGGTACACTGTTTACTATCACTTCTAGAAGCAAACCAGATTCCGATAGATAAGCGTACAACCAATGGAGCAGCTTTTGATACAACTGAAGCCTGATTTTTCATATACCTTTAATAACTAGTTTAGTCCATTTGCAGGGCGTCCTACATTTCATCATCTACTACCTCTAAATCCATTAAACATACACATATTACCTCCATCTCGTTGATGGTCTCTTTAGTGCATCAAAATCAGTGACTGATGAAAATCTGTAATTCAATCATGATTGGCAAAAATGATTGGAATATCTACCGTATCTGTATGCTCTGGGCTGGCGCAGTTGATTCATGCAAGGGTGTTGCTGCCAATAGGCATGAGATCGGTTCCCAACTGATGTGGAATGCCCCGTTGATTGCCTCAACCCCTCCTTACATGCGCTGTTGTTGTTGGGGAAGCCCCCGTGATTTACCTCCTTTCCAGCCAGCAGGGGTCATTCTAGAGGGGTTGCTGAGGTGACGGTTTCACTTTTTACCGCCAATGATTGGCTAAAATGAATGTGAATTCTGTACTAAATATTCCGATCAGTACAGAGATCTAATTGCTTAATTGACCAAACTCAGTGTTGGTATAGTCAATAGTGTGGAACTCACTGGGTAACTAATTGTACCCATTAACGTTAGGAAGGAAATTTTTTCAAGAAATTGCTGACAGAAGCAAGAGAATACAATCAATTAATATGTTCACCCAATTTTACAAGATAAAGAAGAAAGAAGTGAACAACCACGTGCAGAATAATATCATCTTCCAGAAGAAAAATTGTCCAATTTCTCAACAAATGCAGAATGTGTACTTTTAAAGTCATTAAGATGAGCCTACTGGTATTAGCTCCATGAGAAATCAACTGAAATGCAAATCGAAGGCATAAAATAAAACAGACTATATGATACATCTTAAGAGTGAACAAATTATAATATTCGCAAGACAAAACATGACTATAGATATTGTCAATACCACGGCCTAAGTCATCAGGATCAGCATGGACAACAACTGCCCTTCCCAACACCGAATTTGGCCCGCTTAATGGAATCTTCAAATTGTAAGAAAAAAGAGAAACAATTATCGAAATGCTAGAGGCTATCAAACCAGATAAAAAACATAAGTAATGTGTGATACTAAACCTGTAGATCTTTCACATATACTTCGGCTATTCCTGCAAGCAATACAGAATGTCACTAATGCTATATATAAGATATGATGACTTGAAGATATTAACCATCTTTGTTAGCCACAATGTTTCCCAGGTCACCCGCATGTCGTTCCCCATCACTTGGAGCCCCGTGAGACTTGTTCAGTGGATTGAAATGAGGACCTGCATGAAAAGTTGAAATCATTTCTTTGTTATATAACAATTTCCATTAAGGACAATTCCTGAGGACTAGATAGCTATGATGTTTTTATTCATACATCCAGATGATCAGAACAAAGTTCTAATGCTAACTTAATTCTAAGTTTTAAATAAACCTCAACTAATCTTGGTGATCTACAAAGTAGTTATTTGGGCAAAAAATAAAAAGGTGCCTCTTTTTGGATCGTCAAAGTGTTGCTCTTTTTTGATTTTATCATCAAAAAAGTGCCTCGCCAGCCAAAAAAAAAAAAAATTGGCTGGCCCTCTCCAACCTAAGTCGTCAACCAGACCTGCAAGCATCCTACCCAAACAGTACTATAATCCCGCTAAAGTAGTAACTTATCTCTAAATCCTACAGCAAGATACCAACATCATTCTGTCTCCTGATCATCAGTGGGCTTCACCTCTTTCTTCTCTAATCTAGACTGATATTCTTCATGTATTTGTGTTTCTATTCTTTTCAGTTTTCATATATTGGTCTTGAATCATCTGTCATTCATGTAGAAGTAGAAATATTAAAATAAGCATCAATTAAGTGTATTCAGAAGTTTTGACCAAAACTATTACACAAGGCACTTGTCAATTTACAAATCATTTCTCAGTTGTACTCCTTGGAACCTCCTGAGTGATTTTATGCCTTACATTTTTCAAGTTTAAAACCAGTTTACATCATGCCTTTATTTTTAAATTTTAACTGGTTTAGGCCTATATAGTAATTTTAGCTACAATTAGTTCATGAACCTTCCTGGTCAATTTTAACCAGTTTAGGTTTATGTAGTAATTCTAGCCAAAATTGTATCATAAGCCTAACTGGTCAAATTTTATAAACAAGCACTACATTGTGCTCTTTGGAACCTCTTGATTCATTAATGCCTTCATTTTTTAATTTTAGGTAGTTTAAATTTGTATTGCAGTTTTGGCCAAAATTACTAATGGATTTAAACTACTCAAAATTCATAAATAAGCACTCTCATATGCTTCTTGGAATCTCTTAAGTCATTTTATGCCTTTATTTTTCAATTTTGGGCATGTTAGGTGCATGTGACAATTTTGATTAAAATTGCTATATCACTCACATTGCACAGGTGAACCCTCTATTATGTTCCTTAAAGCCTTTTGAGTCCTCCTATGCTCTTAAATTTATTGCTAGAGTTCTACAAGAATATGTAGCTGTTTTAGCCAAAAGTGCTAATGGATCGAACCTACCCAAATTAAAAAAAAAATGTTATGTTTTTTATATTTTGTAAATCTTCTAGAGTCATTCTATGCATGCTTCTAAATGTTGATCAGTGTCGGTTGGCACGAGCGGAATTTACCGTTCCGCCCGTCGACTAGTACGGCACCGTTGGGCGAGAAGTCTCGAGGTCCACCGCGACCTCACGGCAGGTTGTGGGAGTCATCTTGATCATAATAAATCCAAACTAAATCCAGTTTAAACCCACTTGATCGTGTCATTTTACTTGGTGAACTTTAGTTAACCCTAAATCAACTTTTAATCAGTAAGGATAAAATAATTCACAAGATAATATCAAATCTAACTAAAAAAACATCTATAGTAATCAAATATTAATAAAAATATTTTTAATTAATATATTTTATATTTTAAAAAGTACCGACCCATCTTGGTATCACACGATGTGGTACGGAAACCATATGGTCCCGGTCATAAACCAAAACTCTAGCATGACTCGAAATTTTAAACCTTCATTCTATATTTTTGGTTTCTAATTCTAACTAGTTTATGCCTACATAACAATTTTGGCTAATCAAACTAATGGTTTTTCTTCAATCATTTAGTCACTTTAAAAGCATAGTGGGCTCCAATAACCTCTAATTCAAAAATGTGAGAAAAATACTCATGTAACAATTTAGGT
>JBBPFP010000032.1:1717775-1728891 GCA_037974795.1 Kaempferia galanga
TGATTTTGATGATCATGTCGCGGAGGAGGTTGATTTTGTTGATCAGGTTGTGGAGCTTTGCTAGTTACATATGCTGTTAAAGACAGAGAATCTGACATCATTTGAGATTGTAATTGTAGAAGCCTTTTATGAGAGGATAACATACCATGAAGAGTTTCGAACGACACTTGATCTATGCGAGTCGTGACACTTGAAACAAAACTATCATAGTGAGGGCCTAAACTTGCAAGAACATGCCTTAATAATTCTGGATCAGAGTCCGGATGCCCAATTATAACTAAATTGTTGGCGATGGTCTTGACTGATTGCATATAATTATTGATGGAAGTATTTCCTCGTTTCACAGACTGTAGTTATAGACGAAGTTGGAGAACTTGTGCCTAAGAGTGAGATGTAAAAATTTGATCAAGAGCTTCCCAAACTTGATGAGAAATGTTGAGTCTCGCAAGCATAGAAAGTATAGACTCAGTAATTGATGAGATTAACCAAGTCAATACTAATTGATCCTTCTTAAACCACATAACATAAGATGTATCATCTTTTTAAGGTGGGGATAAAGTGCCACCAACATGACCAAGTAAGTCGTGAACATAAAGCAAAGGAAGAAATTATAATTTCCAAAGCAAATAGTTATCATGAATTCATGATTAAGTTTAACAGATAAAGAAGGAACCATATGAATCAGACAAGAAGTATTTTGTGACGGTGGTGGGATCTCTGTAGAATCTGAAGAAGACATCCGAAAAAAAAAATTTTGTGATGGTGGAAGGATCTTTGTAGAGAGTCTTGGTGCACAACAACTATTAGGGAAGAGGAAGCTGTTTTTGTTGATAAAGAGCTATTGTTGTTGATTAGGTAAAAAGAACTTGCCAAAATTAGAAGCTCTGTTCTTGATGCACAACAACCGTAATTGTATGAAGAGGAAGCTGTTGTTGTTGGTGCACAACAACTATTTGAGGGTGCTGCTATTGTTAGGCATGCTGAAATTGAAGGGGTTGTTGTTGACGTTGAGAGGAAAAATAGGATGTGGAAGAGAAGGGGCTGCTCCTGACGTTGACTTTCGGCAAGAACAAAGGAAACAAAAGCAGAAGAAAGAAATACAATAGAGAATAATTCTTTTGGATGCTTTTATTACTGAAGCCAATAAGTTGCCTAAACAATTATGGAAATATTAAATATGATATACAATCGTAACGATTATAATCGTAGCAATGAATATAATAAATTTAGAAATATTATTTTTACTACCGATTCATGTTGATCTTGATTATAATGCCAAATATGATAAATCTGGATTGATTGAAATTAATCCGAGATTATTTTTCCATTATTGTCATTACATAGATCAACTGCTTTTGGATGTTATGTTTTTGGTTCAGTGTATTTTGGATTTTGATGATATTTTTTCCTAAAATAAATGTATTGTGTACTACTCTTATAGCACTTTGACATATGGTTGTGAGAATCCTACGATTCATATGCAGCAGAAATCTACCTTGTACCACAGAGCGATGACGTCGAAGCTTTCTTCTCATCAATGGTGGAGCCAACTTAGGTGATCTACTCGGGTTGAACCCGGGCTATGGGGCACGAGCACCACGCCAACGTCGTCACTCTAGGTTGCCTTCCTCTTTCTCTCACATTTTTCCTTTCTCTCGCCGTAAATCCAAGCTTGTATCCTTCTCAATGCCGTCGACCCTGGGCTAAAGCCTGAGTAAGCGTTAACGTGGCTCCGCTGTTGCTTCTCGTGACGTGGCAGACTCTACGAAGAATAACACGTCCAAAGGCTCATGGGAGTTGCCCCAACGAGGTCCCTCCGATGCCTAATCATGGAACCTAAAAATAATAGGAAGAAAATATATTAAAAGTAGGTGTAATAATAGAGAGAGTCCCCTTGTGGGACTAACAACACCTCCCTTTTATAAGGAGAGAATCCTAAGAGGCGCAACTGAGAGAGAAGCCCAAGGGACACACCTCACTAAAGGGCATAACTCTTTGCAACTGGTGTTATGTTAATTGGTGCGTCAAATTGCCATCAAACAGAGACCCCCAATATCTGGGTTCAGGAGCACAACCCATTCGTACTCGTGGTGCTTGGGTGGTCGACACTCGAGTGCTCGAGTAAACACTTGGTGGGTCGGGAGGTCGGACTAGTGGCAGATCGGATCAATGGTAGTCGAGAGATCGGTCTAGTGGCAACTCGGCCAAGTGTGACCTAGACACATGATGACTTAGCACAATGACCAGACTAGATCAAGGCGAGGTCATGTAGGGCGTCTGACTTGGAGTAGTCTAGATACTGACTGTATCATTATCATTATGATTCACGAATTGTACAACACAATTCTTATATATGAATTTGAAATGAAAAGAATTGTTATAATTCAGTGTGATAGAATAGAATTCCATATGAATCTTGCTTTCCTTTTTTCACTTAAAAGAAAACCATATAAAAATTAAATTTAACTAAGTAAAAGTATGCTTGACCCATTAAGTAATTAAATAATACATAATATATTAGAAATTAAACTGAAATTATTATAAAAGAAGGAAAAAGGAATGAATTTTATATTACATGATAGAAGTGACACAAAGTCAACGGTAGAAGAAATTTAAATTGCAATGTTAACAATCATATAAAAGAAGAAAATTTTATAATGTCGAGACACAAAGTTGACAAAGGAAAGGATGAGTTGATACCTACTAACTGTGAAGAAGAGTAAGTCTTGCAACATTGACACATAGAATGACAATTAGAGGAAAATTGATGGGAATTTAGAAGGCATGACAAATTAAAGGAGCTAGAACAATTACAAATTATGCAAAGACTTGATGCTTCATAGATCAAATCATTAAATCTCAAAGGAAAATCAATACTGACTCTTGAAAATATTACTTCTCAGCAAAACAATGAATGGGGAATGATAAGTAAAAGGATTCCATTTTAGCAATCATAATGAATTAGTTTTCTCATAACCTGTGCTGTCAAAGATTGAGGCTCTTGTATATCAGTAATATGTACTTAGCTTAAGCTTTTGAAAATAAGTCGATATCATAAAAAAAAAATGGAGGGAGTTAAGCAAGCTATAAATCCACCCATGCAAAGATGGTGAGGTATTTAGGGGGTGGATGCATATTTACTTTTCATTAGAGAGATCATTACTGAGGAATGCATTTTTTAGATATAGTTGAGAAGAGACTACGGACTTGGCAGTTGGAAGGAGGATATGTATAGCTGAGTCTAACCATTGAGGCAAATGTTTCTTCAAAATCTACTTTAGATTGATTTTGAATATCCACTTGCATCTAATGATGGTTTTTTGGAGGTAACTAACAAGGTCTTGTTTGTGGCTTTTGTTAAGAGCATCTAGGTATTCAACAATTGCCTTTTGCTAGATAAGATTTCTAGAAGTCCTTTAAATAAAGTGGTTTATCATGCTCATTTAAAGTAGAAAAAAAGAAGTTTCATACCCTTAAGACCAATAGCGTCCACAATAAGATTGAGAGGTTTATGGATGGTGGTGGTACTGGAATAATGTTCACAAGAGGATTATAGGGTCCACCGCTAATTATTTATGATGTTGGAAATGTAGGTTGTTCAACATTATCAAGAAAATTGACGATGTAATGTATTCCGAGGGCTCGGGGTGAGATGGGGTGGTGAGACGTCGGTGGTATAGTTTGTTTTTCAAAAGTTAATATTTTGGTAAATGGAGTTTGGTCCCAATGGTACACGTGGCGAGAGATGTAAAACATTCAGTTACAAGTTATTGCAATGACAACCTTTTTGTTCTATGTTATATCCTAAAAAAGCACAAAAGGAGAATTTGCTCTTTCTCGTCTAGAAAGAAAGGTAGATAAGTTGAGTACATCTGGATGGTTAGAGATGAGAGTATGTTTAGTTTCCATTGTACAATTTTTTTAGAATGCCTAGCTCAAGTGTTAATGTTGGTGCTCATTGAGAAGATAGACAATCATGAGAATACTTTCTCCTCAAAAGCTTTTGAGAAGGCCTATAGAGAGGAGCATGGTTTGTGCTTATATCAAGACGATGTTTCTTTTAATGTTTGACTATTACACTTTGTTATTGTGTGTGAGGACACAGAAGTTGAGTCATAGTGTCTTGATTTTTAAGAAAACTTCTAAATTCATTTGAAAGATATTCTCCTTCTGAATCTACGTGCAAGATTTTGATTTCAGTAGAGAATATGGGGGAAATCATTTATTTAGTAAGTTTTGATAGATAGAGAAAACTTAAGAGCAAGTTTGATAAGGAAGACCCATGTAAAGTGGTTGAAGTCATCAACAAACAAGGTATAATATTGAGCACCTCCGTTTGTTGGTTCTTTGTAAGGGCCTAATACATCAAGTGGATTTTGTGAAAGGTGAATTATGAGTTAGCGCAAATCAATTCAGATTGGAGTTAATGCCATAAACAGTTGAATTAATTTCTTAGAATCTTGATACCTATTAAATGACTATTATTAGTGTATCGAAGGAGGGGTTTATCTAGTCTATTTGCTGTCATATAATTGTTATCTTCAAATACAATTCTGATATGTATTGACCTGACATTTATTTGAGGAGATGAAGTTCTTGATTTAATTTCTAGAGGCAAACATGATTGTGTACTACATATAAAGCCATCAATTTGGGTTAGGTTCGTCGGTTTGACCCGTCTCACCAAACAATTTAAGCGGATTGGGTTGAGATTTTATTAACCTATTGTAAGCCAGGTCCAGGCGGGCCGCGACTTGCTCGGGTTGGCTTGTAGTGGGCTTAGGTTGGCTCGCAGATTGAGAAAAAAATTCTTCTAAAATTTAAAGCTAAAATGAACAAGTTAATGGGCACGTGGGCTTGACCTTCCTAATGCACAATTCAAACTTAAAATTTTCAACTGTTTTGATATATCTATTATTTTTTGATGGGCTCATCGGCTAACCCGCCTAACTTGCAATGCACCTTGAGTTGGGTTGGAGATTTCCCAACGTGCCAAGATGGCAGGCCGACCCCGCCCCATCATATGATAAATTTTTGGCGGGTTGGCCTGCTCCGCTTGACAAAACTAACTACATACCTTCTAGTAATATGGCCCAATACTTAAAGGCAATAGTGAAGTCACATAGTTCCGTTGCGATAAGGACTGTGTTTGTGTGTCAAATCAATGTGATAATCTTGCTATTTGCAACTTTCCATTTTATGAGGTCTTCTATATTTCATTTTCTAATGTTTTTTATTTCCTTTATTGGTCTGGTGTTCTCCCTTGCAATACATTTCCAAAAAACTTGGCTTTTTAAGTAGGTCATCATTCGATTAGACCAAAGAGGTAATTAGTTCTATCAAGGATGGTGCTAAAAATGTCTAGGAATATCTTCTACCTTTTCTTTGATTTATCTATCCTTTTTTAAACCTCTCTAAAAGCAGCAAATAAAAGATTGGGATTAGGTTTCAATTAGAGACCCGATCACTGTGAACGTAGACAGGGGTAGCAAGGCCAATGTGTGGGTAGGAGATTTCAGCCACAGCGAGGTCGGTGAGTGGCAGACTGGCCTATGAATGATGCGTTCCAGTTTTAGAGATGGCCTTGGTTAGGTTGTTGATAAGCTACGATCGGGAGGTTTTGATGCCTCTCCTATGCATGAGACCTTTATGCTGGCAGAGCGTCATTGGCAAAGGAGATGTCAGCCCTAGTTGGCTGTTGGGAGGCAGCTATGGTTGTGGGTGATAGGTTGTTCTGATGTTGTAGTTAGTATTTGCCGTGAAACTCATAATGGGATCAAGGGATATGATGGATTCCAGGTAGTGCTCAACAAAACAACTTGTTTTGATGGAAACAAATTGATGGAGGGGATGATGTCTTGATTATAAATTCCTTGGTTATTGGAGGATTGGATCAACAAGCTCTAATACCGTAATCAGATAGAAATTTTGGATATGTATTTTGTATTTCATTCATTATTTATTAATGGGGACAAACATTGTGTTTATATAAACAAATTTTAAGACTTTGTAAACAAGAAAAGGCACAATCAAGTTTATTTGACCAAGTTTATTTTATAATGTTTATGTTGCTTGTCATTAGATTTTTTTCCTTTAGTTTTCAATCAAATCTTGTTCACATCAACCACATTTGATAAAACTAATTAATCACATAGACACAACTTTTAATGCCTTTTATTTCTTATCAATTATCTGCTTTGGATCATGGCTCTTGATTGGTTCATTTCTTGTGTCATAAGTGGACCGTAGACTGTCATTTGTAGTTTTTGCTCCGTCATATGTTCATGTATCTTAAAGGATATTTTGGAGTGATTTTAAGTTCAACTTTCGGTGATTATTTATTTCAATGACTTCCTATATGGATACCAATTGCCAATATTTTGCTTTGAATAACCTTGTTTTTTCTTTATATATATATAGGCTGGCATACTCATCAAGCATGTTGCAACTGATGCAAGATTTCAGAAGTGTGAACCTTTTGCAACTTCAATAGCTGCAAGGATGATGAGTTCAGAAGCATCTCTTCCGTCTGGGACAACCGAAGAAAAAGAGTACAAGAACAACTTTTCTCACATCTTGCAGAAATTTAGTTCTGTATAATGCTAATCCATTGTTATTAGTGGTTTATAACTCTCAACTTTGATTCTGTTAGGTTCAAGGGGCATGATATGTTAGCTCCATTCACTGCTGGATGGCAAAGCACTGACTTGCATCCCCTAGTTATTGAGAAGTCAGAGGTAGTTAGCTCAATACTGTATGGCTGTTTGCTTGCCACGAGTCTTTGTGAATGAATATCAAGTTAAATAATACAGAGACTACATACAATCCATCTTAAGAGATGTGTCCTTACTAGCTTAATTTTGAAGGAAATGGCTTCGGTGAATAACCACTAGGTATAATTTCACACCAATATACATTAATCCTAATTCAAGCAAAAGCAAACCTTAAGAAAATTTTCATTGGATGACAACAAAATCTATCCTGATCTAAAACTATATTAATTTACTGTGACTCTAAAGTGGGATGTATATTGATAGAGGAGGCAAGTGGGTGTATGGATTAGAAAATTTGCCTTCATGCAGGTTGGGGTAGGGACTGATGAGATGACCTTTCTTAATAT
Organism: Kaempferia galanga; assembly: GCA_037974795.1. Lineage (NCBI taxonomy): Eukaryota > Viridiplantae > Streptophyta > Magnoliopsida > Zingiberales > Zingiberaceae > Kaempferia > Kaempferia galanga. The sequence goes on from JBBPFP010000032.1 coordinate 1,724,896, forward strand.
GCATTGATTGCCATGTTCATCTCAACCCACACTAGTTATATACAATTTCAATTTATGTGCTTCCCTTTTATTTTTTTTGTCATATGTATATGGTTTCAAATTATCTATATAAAACTTTTAATTGTTAGATTTTTTGTCATATTTATTGATTAATTGATCTCACATATATATACACATCTATGTTATTATTTATTTATTTTTAAAGGGGTGGATGGGTGGGGGAATGAGTCTCATGTAGGCAGGAGAACTCAGTGTTGAGTTGGTAAATAAGCAAGGCTTGAATTAAGCAGGGTGGGTATGCAATATTTTAAAATATGCCCGCTCCATTGTCATCTTGATCTTTTCACCAATAGGTAGGTAAGAATATTCAATCAAGCACAATCAAATTTTGAATTTGATTTTTCATAACTAATAGGAGTTTGAACAATGGATAAGACAACAAAAGCAGAATCAAGCATGGTTGTATAGTTATACATTGAGGATTATATCATATGCTAATAATTATTTGCTTTCATGTGGACCATTACCCAAGTCCTTGATGATAAGGAAACAGTTGGTGAACAAAACTCTTGTGGTGCTATCTACACATGAAATGTGAACTCCCTCTTATCTCATTCGAAAAGTTCTAATCTCGTCAACGGAATGGATTTGTATTCCTATCTTATAGGCCTAGGACTAGGACATACGTCATGAAATACTGAGACTTTAGCTGCAAAGCTTCTTCAACAATCATGCACAGGGTAGAAAATATTGCCATTTGTTCATAATGAACAGTAGACAATTGCCATTTTTCATCTGCAACACAAGGTACCCAGCTATTTTAAGGATATTTTTAATGCCTTATTATCCACTGGAAAGATTATTCCATTGCTATTTGATCATAGGAAATATAAAGTTTGTACTATTACAAATATAGAAATTTATATAAATCGACACTATATCAATAAATAAATATCTAAACCTTGAGATGGCAATACAGTATGTTCCTAACAAAATGACACCTGACCTTATGACTTGGCTATCCAGGATTTGTACTACAAACAAACTTTATGTAATCTTTAGACTTCTGAGTATGGATATACTTTTGTGTATTTCTGTTCTTCTGCTAATACAGAATAATAAATAGTGTTTAGTTGATCATTAATGTTCATAAATATCTAGATTATGCATTTGTACGATACAATGAATTTGTATGAAGACAAAAGGGTCATGCCCAAGGCAATCCTTAATTTTATTATAAAATTCTACATTTTTTGTACTCTTCTTGAAAAGAGTAAGCTAAGATTGAAATCAAGTTCCATTGATGGTTATTAGCCTCATTATTTTCAATCATTTTGTAGCTGGATGATGATAATGATATTAAAATCCTCATATTATAATAAATTCGTTACCTGATACTTATCTTGATGGTTGATATTAAATGCTTCAGTTTGCATAATAGTTGCATACCATTACTAGATGACTTTTTCTAATATTGTAGGGATCTTTTGTTTATGATATCAATGGGAAGAAATATCTTGATGCTCTTGCTGGATTATGGAGTACATCTTTAGGTATTTTTAAGCTTTTGCATTTTTTGTTCAAAAGCTTTACTAGCATTGCTTGAAGTTCTTACATTTTTTTTGTTTTTTGTATGTATATTTGCATTTAATCAGATATAAAATAATACTAGTTTGATAGAAATATATTAAAGTGCCTCTTGTGCTTGAAATATCTACTAAAATCTTTGTAGGTGGAAATGAACCTCGTCTTATAGCTGCTGCAACCACCCAATTAAATGAGTTGCCATTCTATCATTCCTTTTGGAATCGTACCACAAAACCATCCTTGGTATGAATTAATTTCATTCTAGTAAAATTTTCAAGATTCTCTCAAATATACTGTGGATTAATTGCCAATTGATTTATACCCGTTGATACATTGTATTGTTATAAACTTATTAACTTTGCCAAACTAAGTAATTTCATTTGCATACTTTTATGTTGTCTCCTATGGTTGCAAGCATATAATGGCTATGTTTAACTGAGCTTTTTGTCCCACTCTTACAGCAAGTTTTTATCAAGTTTTTAAATTTACAAAATTTGATTTTGTGAACTTCAATATTATGTTGCTTTTGATTAGGATCTTGCGAAGGAGATTCTTGACATCTTCACATCAAGAAAAATGGGGAAGGTCTTCTTCACCAATAGTGGTTCGGAAGCCAATGATTCCCAGGTTCAGTGTACAGATTAGTATTTAATAGCACTAACAGATTTTGCTTGAATAACACAGCAACCTTGCAATTTCCTTCTATATTATATTGCAACTTCCTTCTATATTCTGTCTGAAAATTTGTATTGAGTTCCTGTATTGCTTTTGTCAGACCCTAATACAACTATTAACATAACTTGTCCTCCATTATGTTTTCTCTGAGAACTAGAACTCTGTTTAACAAGCATAACAATCCTTATTATTTTGATGGTTCTCAGCCTTTTAGAGATTATCAAACAAAAAGAATTCTATTCTTTGAATTTTGTTTTGATATTTCTTGATGACTACCATGAATAACAAAAATTGAAACAATTCTTTCCTTTTTTTTGTATGAACAGAATGCAATTGCATACAGGATGAATTACTTATTGTGATATTTATAAGTTTTATTAACTTGCAGTAGATATGTACATTTTATACAGTAACTAGTAATCGCCATTACATCAAAGGTGTAGCCTGTGAGACCATTTGTTGTCAACCAAAGCCATCTTATTTTAATCTCATTTGTGATCAGCCATGTTGTGTCTTGATGGGCATGGAGATGCCCAAATAGCATCTAAAGCACAAGAGAGTAAAAAACCTGAAGCAATGTGATGTGCCACAAGAAGAGATTGAGTGTTGGGAGGTTTGGGAGTAGAAATCTGGAATGAAATGGTAAGGGATTGTAGAAGATTGTAGAAACTCAAGTATCACACTTAAGGGTTCCTAGGCATCGCACCATGAGGAGATTGCATCACACAACCTAAGAGAACTTTCAAAACTTGATATCTATTTCCTATCCCTGCATTACAACAACATACATATTTATACTAGTAGATGAATTTATAGAAAAACTCATGAGGAACATAAAGGACTCATGAAAACTCATAGGGAACATAAAGGACTTATAAAGACTTGCATAGGAAGCATAAAGGACTTATAGAGACACTATAATTTTCCATGTAGTTGGAACTTGAAACATATTGGAATTGTTGGATATTTATAGCTGACTTTTGAGTGTTGAAATTTGACTTCATCCCTTTGAAATTGATGAACTTTATATCATTTCCAAAGTAAGTTAATCATCTTCCATGGTATGCCTAATTAATAGTTGTTCTTTAGAATATTTATTTCTGCATTTATAGACTTTTTATGGGGATTGCCACTTGTCTCCATCAACTGTCGGTGAGAAATATTCGTCCCTGGCGAATTAAAAACATAGAATCTTTCATAAAGATCTCAATTCAACTATTGAAATCCATCATCACTAATCCATATGTATTCAAAAAGAGGTTGTGCCTTCCATTTGACAAAATATTTTTGATAGCCGCCTGCATTTTACATTTTCAAATTCTTCTTTCAATGTTTGAACTGAAGGCTGATGAGCATTATGTTCGTTACTTGTCATAATATCTTCATGTTCACAATACAAGGAGAGATCATTAATGTTGAAGATGTTGCTAATTCCCATGTCTGCTCATAGATCAAGGACATGCATTAGAGCTTTTTTTTCAAAACTTTATAGGGACCAACATTTCTTAAACTCCTCTTGGATGTCGCTTTGGCCTTATACGAACCAGAATCATATCACCTTCCTTTAATTCAAGAAACTTTCTTTTCAAATCAGCATGTGATTTATATCTTTCACTGCTCAAAGCGATTTTCTATTTTGACATCATCATGTATGTCTTGTATGTGCTTGCCAAAAGCGTCAACTTAACACTTGGTCTTGCCTCCAATGGTAAAGGGACCAAATCAATTGGCTTT
>JBBPFP010000032.1:1775895-1788159 GCA_037974795.1 Kaempferia galanga
TAACGTATAGACCCATGACCCGTTCAAGCACAGATAAATAGTTTTATATCAATGTCAAATCGTTTGATTTAGGAACGGATCCCACTCCCGGGTAATTTTTTATATAAGAGTTGGGTGTATGACATATAGAAATAGTGGGTATAAGAGAGACGAACGAGAGACAACGATATAACCACCTCCCCTTAATATAAACATATATTTTTCACCCCTCGATATGAAATCTCTAGCTCCGTCCTTGGTTTGATCTATAAGCCAGTTTTGGTCGAAAATTAACTGATGGACCAAACATCCTCTGATTGATATGAAATTAGTTCTTATGTATTCGGTTAGTTCTCCTATAATTATATTCATGCGCTTAAATATCAATTTAATCTAATATATTAAGAGCAATAATTTTTTAAACATGAATTAAAAGTTTTAAATATATCCGTGTTTATAAAGTCACTACTTTTAATATATTAGATCAAATTGATGTTTGAGAACTTGGATTTAATCAGAAGAACTAGCTAAACACAAGATCTTTTGACGTTTTGTCTAAAATCGATTTTATTAAAAAAAAATAACAAATTAGTCAACTGATTTTAAAAATAAGACGACTGATTTACTTAAAATTTTGACATTACAGTACATACCGAAATCAATTCGACTGATAAAAAAATCAGTCGCTAATAAGGATTAAACAAAAAATGGAAACATAAGTTGATTATTTTGACATTTCCCTATGTAATTTAATAATTTTAGAAATTTATCTATGTGTTTGTGGTAAACCAGTTAAATAATAAAAGAGCTGAGAGAAATGGAAAAAGTATCAAATATTTTTTGTGATCATTAGTATTTTATTAGACTGTTCAAGAGGGTGCAACTTTTAATCGAGCGGCCTAAAACAAGCAGGCCAAATTTAATTTAGTAGTACGACAACAGAATTGAACTTTGACCGAGCATCTCAAAGATTTTGTTGTAATGTCTATACCATAGTACAACTCGAAGGAATTCAAATGTTTACCGAGAAACTAGTCACAAAAGAGCATCTCAAAAGAGTGGATGTAATTTCCATTTCACAGAACTCAAGGGAATTCTGATTTTTTAACCGATATGAGTCTTAAAAGGATTTGGGAAAGGGAATTCAACTTTTTAGCCGACACTAGTCAAAAAAACTAAAACGGAAATATGAAAGGAAAGACGCGCCCCTCTTGCAGTGATGCTGTGTTGATAGGAAACAGTAAGCTTTAATAAGTGTGAATTATACAGAGTGCTGAAATTTATTGCTCTTGAGCACGGCAAATAGAAAGAATCTCCCTCATGTTGGCGTGACAAACCAACAGTACAAAATTATTTGTCCGGAATAAAAAACAATTATGTAACTCGGACACAATCTGACCTTTAAAGTCAGGCAACCAGTTCGCGATCAGAGATACAACTCGATAGAATAAAAAATTCCAATGGTTTGCTTACCATTAGTGCATCTTGCCAGCAAAGCCATGTAGGAATGGTGCTCCCTACAAAATAATGGAATAAATAGCAAAAACGAGTATTAAGTAGTTAGTCAGAGGGTCCAAGCATCTTCTCCGGCACCACAAGCGCATCGAACTCATCTTCTGTGAGTACATTAAGGCTCAAGGCAGCTTCCTGCAACAAAGGTAACGACGGTTTAAGAATAAGAAATAGAAAAGAAACTAGTTGGCCAATTAATATAAAAGTGCACATTAGCATACTAATCTCTTTAAAAGAACTCAAGATCAAAAAAACTTTTCTTTATTGACTTAAACAATAGAAGAATTCTACCTTTAAGAAATATATAACCTCTGCAGCTGATCAACTTTTGGATTTTCTACCCGACTTAAGAACACCAAGCAGAGGTGTGCATGAGCCGATAGGTGTAGAGGAGAAGATGAAATGGCGGGAGCATAGGCACTTTAAAATATGGTAATGCTTTCAATTCCAAATGTCCTCGTATAGAATTTTAAATGCACAAATATGTCCAATTTTCCAACAGCATTGTGAGAGTTAACAAACCACTGGTTTGCTAAGTTTCTAGAGGAGAAATTGCTAGCATAAGGGAATTCACTTGCAGTCTTAAAACTTATTACCTTGGTAATAACCATATAGCTCAAAGTATAGTGGTTTGATAACATTAAAGCAAGATGATAAGCGTCTTTTAGATTTTCTAAAATAATTCATCAAGGTGGCTAGACAGTTTTTATACCTCAAATTTGACTATCTTCATAACTGCCTTCAAGTTTGCCTTAAAATCATCCTACTTCTCACATACTTTATATGAGAAGCTCATAAAGGAGAAACTTAGATACTACTACAGACAATGTGATGCAAGCTAAGGCTGCAGAGGTGAATCTTCAAATGGTAGAGGAAAGGAGGTTTTGACAGGAAGAGAAGCATCCGAGGTTGCCTATCTGTAATGAGAAGGTCCAAAGGAATAGTTCCAAATGCCCCCACAATCTCAGGAACTTTGAAGGAAATCGATGATCACAATCTGTTATTGTTTAAGCCACAACTAATTCGATTTGCATTCTAAAAGGATAAGAGAAAGCATGTCTGATATCACGAAGAACATGGCATGACACAGACACAATTGCATTCATTTAAAGTTTCAAATTGAGGAACTAATCAGAAAAGGGCTTTCCCAAAGAGGAATGATCAACTGAATAAGAAACAGGTTTGCCAATTTAGAAGCATATGAACCAGATAATTAAAGAGGGGATCAATTCAGGTCAGAACGGCTTGGTGATCAGAGTCCAAATTGCAGTATCTAGTTACAAGGTGTTGGTGGGGACAGTCACTTCACCCGATGTGTTATACTCTGACATATTTCAAAAAAATAGATTACATTTGAAGTAATTTAGAAGATGAAAGTACTCTATTACAAGTTTTACTAGGAATGACATAAGGACCATGGGACATGGTCCAAGTACCCTTGAGCCACACCAGAATATGGCTAGTTGGGCGTCTGACTAACAAATAAGATGCACATCGCTAAAAATTAAATAAAAATATGCCTAGAAAAGTATATGAGATTTGTAAAATAAATATTCTATTATGGTGCTGCTTGCAAGTTGTATTATTGTGCTGCTAGTGTAATCAAATAAGTGCCTGATAGAACAGAGTTCCTTCTAATTGTCTTACAGTGCTCCTTGCAAGTTGTATTATTGTGCTAGTAGTATAATCAAATCAAGTATTACGTAACTCGAGTACAAGTTAATGAGAACAAAGATGTTGAATTTTCATAATCAGCCCTTTGTATAATAAAAACTAAAAACTCTCATAATTAGCTTGAAGAACAAGAAATGATGCACTAAATTTGGAAATTTCAAATTATCATTTACCTTCAACGTTTTCCCTTCCTTGTGAGCTTTCTTGGCAACAGCAGCGGCTTTATCATAGCCAATTTTCTGAAATATGAAAGGTTGAAGGTAAGAAGTTTGTCAATCCAGCAAGGCAGCAACTAAGCTGCAATGTGGAGCGCAGTGTGCAGTACACTTACAGGGTTTAAAGATGTAACCAGCATCAGGGACTGAGAATCACACAGAGCCAGAAAATTGTCATTTGGAAAGTGGCATACAATGGAATTGCATAATGTGATGATTCAGTATTGAAAGATTACCTCATGCAACAGCTTTGAAATTCTCTGACGGTTAGCTTGAATTCCTCTGACACAATTCTTTTCAAAGGATGCAGAAGCATCTCCAAGTAATCTAAGAGACTATTGAAAATAAAGTATGTATTAGAGTAGCATTCTTCTTTGGAACAAAAAGAAAACATTTCTGTGATTCCAGTAGTACTTTATTTAATTCTCTCTTTGATAGGTGATGCCACTCAACTAAATAAAAGCTAATATGCATTTTACTGGCATCATTAATGCATATCATACAAAATTAGGGATAAGGTAAAGCTAAGCATACTCGAAGAAGACCACTAGCAATCATTGGCTTGAAAACGTTGAGCTCAAAATGGCCATTTGATCCACCAACAGTTATAGCTACATGATTTCCCATCACCTGGAAAAACAATAGAGAAAAACTTTGGCTACTACTTACTTACCAATATCAGAAAACATCAGCAATACCATAGACAGCCAAGGATTGAATAATCAGGACAGTGAGAAACAGTGCCATGATCGATGTTTGAAAACAATGTAAACATTCTCAAGGAAATTCTTTAAAAATGTTATTGCTAAATTTTCATCAAACCAACATGAAGAATTGGACTAAAACAAGGATGCCTACTGAAAACCCATCCAATACTTGCTGCTCTATTGCAAGAAGTTATGGGTCAGAAATGTGTTTTGCCTGTTTTTTTTTAAACAGATAAGAATCATCATCTACAAAAAGTTATATAAGACTTATGAAATAAATCAAGTTGATTATGACTAACAAAAAAGCAGATTATAACTTCTAAAGGAGTATTTTGTTTTTTCTTAAAATATGTAAGCATCCATATCCTCTCATGACACTCAACTAAGCTGTTAACTCTTTGCTAGCAGCCTTTGCTAACTGCTTTTTATGGATCTCCCTTGAGCAGTAAAAATCTATCCTCTTCATTCATACCAATATGAGAAACTTGAAAAACCATATTGCATGCTCCACTTCTCTCTTCAATTTCTCCAAAAAGTTTCAGAAACTAGTGGAATACTTAATTAGAAATTTATTAAGACACCTGAAGATTTTGTTATATATCAGCACTAATTATAATTTCAAGTATAAGATCAACAGGTAAGGTTCAAGGGAATTGAATAACTGGAATCATCAATTTAAAGAGGTAAAGTTACTGGCAATAGAGTGGTGGAAGGTATAGAACAGGGAAGGAATCTAGCTTATTTTATATCTACAGTGGTTGTCAAAGGTATGATTAGGATTTTGGATTAAGTAATTAATATATCATGTAATACCCCACTTTCTAAAGACGCATTCAACTAATGAGAATTTTGTCTCTAAATCATCCTACATGGCTTGTTAAATGTAGTGAATTACAAAGTCATAAAATTATTTATTGTGCATGTTGGACATGAGTAAAAACAGAATATGTGTTATCAGCATCACATGAAGATAAGATGTCAGGCTAACAGTTAATTAGTTTAACTTGAATTTAACAAATTATAGATTATAGGCCAAATTTGCAGTATGTTCCAAATTTATGCACAAGAAAATTGTTATAACTAATAGTTGAGAGAGAAAAAAAATTGTTACAGCTGATAGCTGAGATTATAATTGTAACAAAAAATTTATCGTGTGGCAAAAAGGCAATTCGCTCACCCCCAGAGCTCCGCCAACCCATCCCTAGGCCAACACGGAGTAGGTAAATAACAAAAAATTTATAGTGAAGGATATATTAGTTGATTAACCCTTTAATTGTTGAGAATAAGGAGAATGAAATTGTTCTATTTGATTTCCATTAATCACCTTTTTTTTTTGTTTTAATAGCATTATTGAGTGTGAACGATCATATGCCATTCCTTTTATGATAGGATGATATTGTTTTGGTCAATGAGACTTATGAAGGAGTAAATACTAAGTTCAAATCTTGACAAGAAACACTAGAAGTAAAAGGTCTTAGGATTAGTAAAGTAAGAATACATGGAATTCATAGCAAGATAACTGTTAAAATAGAAGATGGGGAGTTACTTGTAAGCTTTAAGTATCAAATATCATTTTGCAAGGATGGCAGGGTTGATAGAGATGTTTTACATAGGATACAAGTAAGATGGTTGAAATAGAAGATGACATCAAGTGTTCTTTCTCATCATAAGGATCCTCTAAAGGTTAAAAGAAAAGTCTACAAATGGGCAATTAGATCTGCTATTTTATATAGAATTATATGTTAGGCTATAAAGTGAACACACGAGCAAAAAAATAAGAGTCGTAGAGATGAGAATGTTATAGTGGATGATCACACATGAAGATAGACAAGATAAGAAAACTTCACGAGATACGCTGACAATGGATCTAGACCTCCTTAGACATCCAATAAATATCCCAGTTAGGCAATGTGAGAACACAACTACCCACCTTAATAGAAAAAAAGGAGACCAATAATGACTTTATTAGCAATAATAGAATAAGATAAAATTCATTTGAAAATAAATGAGAATATAATAGTAAATCAAGTCCAATGACGTAGGAATATAGTCAACATTATTAATATTAATAGAATAAAAGTTTAGTTATTGTTGTTGTATCAGTCATGATAGGGCATTTGAGCATATAATGTGTCCATGAACATTTAGAAGTAAACATTTCTGTTAGAGAACTTAGGGTGAGCGGGGTTGCTTTCTAAAAAAAATGCTTGTTTAAAAAAGCACTCTTATGGTTCAACAATAGAATCTGATAAAGACATGCTCAAAGTGCTTGCCCCCCATAACTTACTTTGCTAGAGCCATTTTTCGCATGCAGGAGGTACGGTGCACTTGAAGCAACTTTTGCAAAATTATTATATAAATAAACAATTTCATTATCAAATTTTAATTTTAAACAATCATTTTAATGGTAAAAAATGAATTTGTCAAAATTATTTTAATGTATATTTTTTAAAATTTATTTGATGCTTTATTAAACTCCTCCAATGGCGAATAATCTCTGTCAAAGCCAGTTCTAAGCTCGGATAAAGGAAAGAGTTGCATTAAGTTGTCGGTCATCAAAAAACATAGGGAAATGTATAAATTCATCAAAATATAATACTAATACTAGATTGTTCCCTAAAAGGAATGAATTAATGTCTGACTACAAAAAGAATATTGAGAATTTGAGTATTAAACATGCAAGAGTTCTCACACTTTAAGTTGGATAAGAACAAGCATTATATAAATATTGATTCTTTTATATTTGGAACATAGAATATAAGAATACTCACTAGCAAAGCAATGGAAGTATTAAGTATGATGCTTAAAAGAAGAATTAACATTTTATTGTTGCATGAGATAAAATGGGTAAAAGAGAAAGCAAAGATGATAAAGAACATAGATTTTAAATTATGATACACATAAAACAAGAAATTATATTATTGTACATAGTTCGTTAAGGATGAATTAGTAGTAGTTAGAAAGGGAAAAAGATAATGGTAGTAAAAGAAATTATTAATATAATTAGTATATATGAATGAGATAGTTCGGATAAAAATTATGACAAACAAGATAATTTTAATAGGAGGCATATAGGAGTAAGAAATAAGGAATATAATAAAGTGCATGGGGCTATGGTTTTCGAACAAGAAATACAAAAGAAAAAATTATATTGGATTTTGCAATAGCATATCAACTTATAATAGCTTATACGCTTGCAAGAAAAGAAAGAAACACCTAGTTACATTCAAAATTGAAGCAATAAATGGAAAATTGCCTTACTTTCGGTAAAGAAAAGGCATAAAAAAAATTTATAAAGATTACAAGGTTATCCTTGGAAGAAACTTCTTCACCTTGTTAGACAATCATCTTAAGCACTTTATTAGTAGAAGGAAAACATCAAGTGGTGAAATTTAAAGGATGGGATGTAAAGAATCATTAAAGAGAGGCCAGAAGCACAACTATTAGGAGAAATATGATTCAAATATAATATGAGATAAGATGATAACAAATTTAAAAATGATAACCAAGAGCGTACTCAATGAATCAAGAGGACGGATACCACCAAATAAAGAATTTGTGATGGAATAAGAAAGCGCAAAAAAAAAAGTGCAAAAGAATAGGTAAGAATAAAGTAAACTTTAAAAAGTAAAGTATGCAATTCTATGAAAGAGGCCAAGAAAGTAACAAGTGAAGGTAAAAATGAAACTTTTGAGCCCTTATATCAATAGGTTGATGCCAAATAAGGGGAAAGGAACATTCATAATAACCAAAGCGAGAAAGTGCAAAACAAGGAATCTTTCCCAAATAAAATGCATTAAAGGTGACCAATATTATACTAGTGAAGAATGAGAAATAAAAAAATGATAGAAAATGAATTTTCATCATTTTTTAATAAATGTGTAAGTGGCCAACTTAACTCAGAAAATTTAAGTAGGTTAAAAGAGTATATAAATTTAAATTTTTATCGGAGAATTTAAATTCCAAAAGTAGAATAAGCGTTAAATAAGATACAAAATAAAAAATACTTGGACGATATTCAAGTTTGGAAACGAAGGTATTCAATTTCATATTGAAAACAAAAACAAATGTCATCAGTAGAGGGTAAGTACTTTAGTCCCCTATTTAAAACCAAAAGAGAAGTAAAAACTTATGCGAACTATAATGGCATTAAGTTAATTAGCCATACCATGAATTTTAGAAAAAAAAATAATTTAAAAACAGAATTAAGGAGACTAAATTGATAGAAATCAATTTGAATTCATGACTACAAGGTCAATGATAAAAGATAAACATCTACTCACACAACTAATTAAAAAGTATCAAGAAAAAAAGGCAAGACTTATACATATTACTCATTGACATAGAAAAAGTTTATAATAGACTTCTGAGAGAAATTATGTAAAAAAATCTAAAACAAAAGGGAATCCAATGTACAAAACTCCAGCCAATAGGGTATACTGAATTAATTAAGGAAGCATATAAAGATTTAATAGTGAAGGCTTTAGGAGAATTAACCAAAACATTTCAAGTAGAGCTACATCAACAACCAACTTCAAGTCCATATTTATTTACACTAATCATAGATGATCTCATTCGACATATCCAAGACACATTACCATAATGCATGTTTGAAAATAGTATTGTTTTAACTGATGAGACATGTAAAAAAGTAAATGTTAAGCTCAAATCTTGGCAAAGAGTAAAAGGTTTAAAACCCATTATAGTAATGACAAAATAAATGGCATTAAAATTTAGTAGTAATAGATGTAACAAGACATTGCTTAAATAGGAAATGACGAGTTACTGTAAATGACACCTTCAAGTATTTAGCATTATTTTTACAAAAAAAATAGAGGAATGGATAGAGGTGTTTTACATGGGATATAAACATTGATTAAACGGAGGTGTCAAATGTTCTTTAGGATCATAAAGTGTCTTTAAAGTTTAAAATGAAGTTTTACAAAAATGAGGATTATAGATGCTATGTTATAAAATGGACTATGAATCAAGCACAAAAATAGAATATTAGCATCACAGATACGAAGATACTAAGGTGGATGTGCTAACATATAAAAATGGATAGATAAGAAATGAAAACATTAGAGAAAGTCAAGGTTACATCTATTGAGGAAAAATTTTAAAAGACGCATTTAAGATTGTATGGGTATGTACTTAGACGACAATAAATGGCTTAGTTAAATGATATGAGACTATAATAAATACACATTAATCGAGGAAGAGAAATATCAAAGGAAACTTAGTTAACAACGATAAAACATTCATTTGAATATAGATTATAAATATAATAGGAGATCGAGCCTAATGGCATAGGAGGATTCATATAGCTGATGTCACTTAATTAGATAAAAACTTGGTTGTTATTATTGTTGTATTTAATGTTCTAGTAAAATAATATTGGATCTAATTCATTATCATGTTCATATGTCCATATATTGCATAAAAATAAAATAATTTGTGCAGGTAATCAATTTAATATCACATTATATTTTAAACTAGTTACTGTCATAATTTTTTGTTGTAGTTAGTGTGCTTTCAGTTGTGCTTTTACCAATCAATATACAAATTGCCTCGTCAAGAAATATTAAGATGCAAATTGCTAAAAACTGTTTTCACAAAATGCAATTGGCTTCCAATTACATGTTCTAATTGTACTTTGAAATGAAAGTGCAATGTCAACCTCTCAGTAGAAAAGAACAGACAGCATTCCTATCCTTCTGCTCAGTTATTGGCGTGCATTGCCTGTTATCCTTTACTGCTACTCTCCTCTACTAGTTCTAAGAAGTCAAAACATAATTAACTCATGTTTGAAAGTGGTTTGAGGTACAATTGTCAATATATAGCTAGTTATGTATAGTTTTAGAACCTTTATTTCTAGATTTTGATTGATTTATCCCGTGAGAGTGGAAAAACGTTTTTTGTCCTCATACATTAAAGGAAAAGATTTTTCTTTCATTCCGAATTATGAACTCAAAATCGGACAAGCATAGTAACGGTGCTATGCAATAGGAATATAGGATGGTTTTTCTGTAGCTGCTGCCCCATACTTAACATCTCATGGAGCTTGAAAGGTTAAGTATATAGAACCAGACAATATAAATATCCTATTGCAGATTCCTACATTCGTATGGAACAAGGACAAAACTTGAAATAAATTACCTGAGCACAAACCATTGTTAGAGCTTCACATTGAGTAGGATTGACTTTTCCCTGCGATGGAAAAGGTAGGGTTTGAGATGTGGGTGAAAAGACTGACAGAATGGAACATGGTTATGAGCTTAGCAGTTGCAGCAATTGCAATAAGACTTAAAAGGTATGACAGAAAGAGAAATACAGGCATTATACTGCTGCCTGGTTCATTTTCAGGAAGGATCAGCTCACCAAGTCCACAACGTGGACCGCTGAAAGATGTTCGACAAAAAGTGATCACAAAGTCAAATTGGATGTATTTTAATATAGAAAACCATACTGTAGTGCAAGTCAAAATACCTTCCTAGAAATCGTATATCATTTGCTATCTTCATTAGCGAAGCTGAAATTGTGTTTAAGGCTCCGCTGGTCTCAATAAAAGCATCATGTGCAGCCTGCTTGCAGTACAAACCACAATTAAGAGGACTGATAAGGCCTCCATAATAAAAAGAAGACATAACAGGCAACAAAAGAACTTGAGAAAGTGAACTCGCTAATAATGCAATAATTCACAAATTTTCAGTTTTTTTCATATTTAATGACCAAAACATAGCAAATCAAATACAATAAGAGATAAAGCTAAGTTATAACATAGCCAACTAGCTGGAACTTGTAATTTTATATGAACCTCTGAAGAATGCAAAACTAACATCCTTGGGGGAAAACATGTGAACTGAAATCCAACTGAAGATGGCCTCGAAGGAGCAATGTTCAAGATGGAACGAGATTAACATTTGAAACACTGCTGACTTTTAAGATGACTTTCATAAAAAAACCTGCTTTACAATTGGGTTCAGTTCAGATTGGTTAAATTTAACCATATAAGGTTAGAAATAGTCAACCTATATAGATAGTAGGCAGTGATGTATCAATGGCTTAAGATGCTTCCCCCCTAAAGGATAAAGCATACGGCTCTTTAATTTCTTATAATTGCATTAACAAAACACTGTTTATATATAAGAAATGAATTTATTTTTTTGTTTACTGGCTGATTCTTACATCAAAATGTAAAAGAGAAATTTTTGAAGGAATGTCAACAGCCGGAATGATTGTGGAGCCCTATTGACCCAGTAGGTTTTCTTCTATGGAAATTGAAGGACCTAGCAGAGGCTTGACTATTCAATAAATTCACGTGTGATGGTTCCATCATCTATAAATGGACTTTCAGATTTTGTGGTTTCCAGTGTTCCAAAATCACATCACTTTTGGATGCAAGGATGTTCAAAAGTACAAGATTTAAATCTCAAGCCAAGCCACCTGGCATTGCTGAGATTTATTGTTTCTTGATGGGAACAATACAACATTGGGTGGCACGGCAAATCACTATTGTAACACCCATGCTACCACAAAATATTATCAAATGAGATTTTTATGTCTTGTTTGATGCTAGTATTCTCATTTTCATGGAGTGGTGCATACCGGAGCTGATAACATACGCGAAGCTGCCTTGATGAACGGAGCAACGTGGTGTCGGTTGCTCGCATTAGGTGTAGAGTGGATGAGGAATGGTGGTCGAGGTTGGGAGAGAACTGTTCATAGTTTGTGGCTCTATTGCTCGAACCACTCGTGATCCCTTGCTCACTGAGCAACCAGCACTTGCTCCTAGGCCATCACCTCAATTCACTCCTTACCCACGACCTCCTTTGCTCCGACGATGCCACTCTTGTTGCTCGCCTCAATCCAACCTTATTATCAAGGTTTAAAGAGTCTTGAGGTAGAGACTCCCAAGTATTTTCTATAATCAATTAATATAACATTCATTAAATTGATTATAATTGATTAATATAATTATTAATTGAATTAATTGATTATAGTTGATTGATTTAATTGGTTATAAACATAGTTGTCACAAGCGCGAAGTGCAAAAAAGCGCTCAAGGGTCTTGGGGCTTAAGGCGCAAAGCGAAGCACACGCTTTATGGAAAAAAACCTAATAAACATAAGAACTAATAATCTATTAAAAGTCTTTAAAAATGTCTTTGAGAATCC
>JBBPFP010000032.1:1888263-1910829 GCA_037974795.1 Kaempferia galanga
ATACACATATGCATATGGTGCGCGGTGCATCTTTTCAGTTTCTGCTCTGCATACATGTATCATAGGTTGTTATGCTAAATGTGATTGTGATTGTTGCACTTGTTTGAGATATGATTGTTGCATATGTTTATCATGACGCATACATGTGCATTCACATTTTATTGTACTTGTTGGCATGAGTTGTACAGTGGTTTCAGATAGTTCAGTTATGGATATTTAGGGTGCTACCCATCATTTTGGTATGTTGTTGATAGTACTGGTATGTATGATGATTCAGTGTCAAATTGTTCATACTCATATTTCTGTTGAAACTGTATACATTTATTTCAGTTGTTTTTATATACCATGCACAGTTCTTATCTATTACCCGCTGAGTGACCCGCCCTCACTTCCGTTATAAATTTTCCTGTTTACATTTCAGGTTAGCATTTAGTTGATGATGTCGCTCGATGCCTCAGCTGTCAGTTCCCACATTCTCGGAATTAGAGGTTTTGGATTTTCTTTTGGTTTCGTCGTCGTTGTATCAAATATATTAATCAAAGTAATTAAAGTAAAATAAATAAATTAACAAGAGTAATTTAATTAAAATTAATTTTGAATTAAATTAAGCTAAATTAAATAAATTTTAATTAATTTAATCAAATTAATCTTATTAATTTAAATAAATCTTATTTGATAAAATTACATAATGTAAATATGTGGAATCTGAATTATTTACATTAAATAAATTTTAATTATTTTAATCAAATCAGTCTTATTTCATTTAATTAATTCAATTAGTTAATTAATTTAAATAAATCTTACTTGATAAAATTACATAATGTGAATATGTCTAATCTGAATTATATTACACTAAATAAACTTCAATAAATTAGAATAAAGTAATAAAGTAATGGACTTCTCAATAATTAATTCATATACGTACACTTATTATCAAGAATTAACTACTATATAAATAAAATAAATACAAATAATTATTAAATATCAATATTATTAATTCTAATAATCACTGCACACATCTCTTTAGTAGGAATAGTCATCTCACAACACATGTCAATAGGGACACCATAAGAATGGTCATCTCACAACACATGCCAAGAGGGATAGCTCAAGCGATTTGGTTTGCATGGTCAAAACTTATATCATATTTACTCCGAGGTGCAAATGAGAGAGATGGATTGCACATGAGTCTAGACCTACTATGTTGACTTGTTAAAAAAATAATAGACGAACAAAATTTGAATTCATCAGCTAATCTATTTTGATCCTTTTTTCGTCCACCTAAAAATAGGCTAAAGAAACATTCCATCCTTCCAGTGATCCAAACGACCAACAACTCAACTAGTAGTGAACCTCATAGTTGTTGCCTCTCTGTGAGGTCGCGGCTACAATTGCAACCTCACAAGGTCACATCACAAGGTCACAGTCACAATTGCAACCTCATGAGGTCTCACTGTGAAGTCGCAACCTTGTTGGCGACATCACAACATAACCACAAGACGCGGCCAGCGTCCTCATCATGAGGTCGCGGCCAGCGGCCCCATCATGAGGTCGCGGCCACCGACCCCATCATGAGGTCGCGGCCAGCGGCCCCATCATGAGGTCACGGCCAGCGGCCCCATCACAAGGTCACAACGAGGCTGATAATGACCACAATAGAGCAAACGATGGCCATTGAGACGCCGCAACGACTGTGTTATTCGTTGAATGATTGGTTGCAACGACTTTCTCTCTTTACTGTGATTTTTCTTCTTTCCCTTCCTTTCCCCTAAGCATATTTTTTCATTGCAGGTCCTTTTCCCTCCATCCGTTCTTCAAAGTAGACCGAGCATTAGAGTCACATAATCCTAGTCACCCTTGAAGCTTACGCGAACACTATCTTGGCTATCAATCAAAGATTCCTAGTTGGTTTGGCATGATCATCCCATTACCTTAACTTTTATCCAATTTCTACTAAATTTGACCAAGCTAAGAGAGAATTTTAAAAACATTAGGTCTAGAAAATCAGCTGGAAGAAGATCATGTAACACTAATCCCAATCCAACTTGATCAATCCATATGGGGATTGATCGAGTGTGCCTACAAGCTTACAGAAGTACCTCAACTATTTGCCACATAAAAAAAACCACCCCTATCTTCACTATCAACCTCATTTACTCACTCAAGCACTAAGTTCAATGCAATCAACATATGTCAACAATGTTAAAAATACCTCATTTAAATGTGGCATTTAAAAGACCACATTTTATCCAATTTAAACTTTTTGCATTTAAACAACTTTAGAAAAAATAGATAAGTAATTAAGTTAATTTTAAGTTTTTAAGGTAGAGTTTAAGTTATATATATATATATATATATAAAATCGTATTTAGTTAGATTAGCATTATTTTAAACGGTTACGAATTTAATTCCTTTTCTTCTCTCTCCCCATAGACCTCTCCTTGATTCCTCTCATCTAGCCATTATGTCGCCTGCAGACCATCACCCTCCACCCGTGCATCGGTACTCCCCCCTCTTATCTCTTCTCTTCATCAGTCTTTCTTCTCTTTACCTTTGTTTCCACTGTACAACACGTGCTAACTAACGTCATTTCACATATCAGTCAGTGAGCAGAACATGGCCAGCATGGTTGACACTTAACCCTTGATTACGAGTCATATAGTATTGCATAGAATTTACAAACATAGAGTTCATATGGTGTATGAGATATATGGAGCCAACCCCCAATAGTTGGGAATGAGTTTGATATTATGATATCCTATAAACTTTTGATCCACATAATACTCAACTAAAGAAAAGAGTTTACTTAAAATACTAACCTCTGCATAAGGAGTAAAATATCAGCTGCCTCTGGAGCCCCTTTTTGTTTCTGTTGACCATAAATTTGGCACGAAACAACATATGTAAATTTAATGTCTGCTTGGGCCCTTGCTTCAGGAGACAACTCATATCCCTGTGTGCTTATGTAATCACTAACAGAATAACCATCTTCAATTCCTGCATATGCATTGTAAAGTCAAGGAAAATAAAATGTTGCATTTAAAACTATCATTGGAAAACAAGAAGAACAAAAAAGAATACCTCCATGATAGCGCTTTTCTAGATAACTTTGTAGTACAAGAGCCCTTCTATAGTACATCATACCACGCACTACAAACCACATTATGAAAAATCAAATGGAAGAGTAAAGTTTAGAAAACCATAGAAAGGAACATGATTATATATGGGGATCTTAAATAATCAAGTTAAGAAAAAAAGAACAAAATCACAGTTAATGTCCATTTTAGAAACAGACAAACCTGTTCTTGCCAATGTTTGGCCACGATACGATGCCCAAAATCGTAACTCCAAGCTATCATCATCTTCAACAGCATCAGCAGTTGATTTAATTCGTTCTAGAAAATTTTCCCACTCGTCTAGTACAAAAAATGAACAATGCACAAGTGATGTTAAGTAAAATCATTAGTGGTAGAGGAAATTACCGTCACAGAGAAAATTTGCATGATAATGTCAAACAGGCAAAAAAAAAAAAAACCATTTCCAAATGAGCTAAATATTAGTCTGCTAATATGGCACTGCAGAGTGCAGAGCAAGGACATACCCAAGTGTCATTCTGTAACTGGAATAAAAGACTGTTAAGCAGCAGATACTAAACAATCTTAAAAAGAATGAGAACAAGTTTAAATTCTTTTATGAAAAAATAATTTTGAATAATTAGAACAAAGAGCTGAAGTTTTAATTAAAAGGACCTTCTAACATTAAAGTTTTAATCAACCAATCTTTTACACTTTTACACTTAATATTATAGATAGAACAACCTTACAATCCAAAAACTATTATTTGATATCTCATACTTTACGGGGTGGCACTCGGCACAAACAATGTCTCATGTATCGATGTGAGATCCAGCAATTAAATAATAAGGGTTATTTGAGAAATAACCTTACAAAATTTTCTGGAATTTATAAAAAAAGGAGGTTTTAAACGGAGTCTGTATGACACGTTTAAGGGGATGAATCAATTAGGCTTGGAGAAAACTTAGAAATTAACTTAGAGTTTAATTAATTAAACCCAAGTTGTGATTATTAAAACCTAGGTTTCTATTCTCCTATTTGTCTGATTCCTGCATCTCTGTCCGACTCACGTAGTCTCTTCCCCGATCTCAATCGCGCCACCTTCTCCCAATGCTGACGGCAGACTTGGGGCAGTGTTGCCGCCGAAGCAACGGCCGGACCGCGGCTATTATAGCCGGCCAGCCCTGTCTCGCGGTCTGCTCGAAGCAAAGCCACCCTTGCCATGCCATAGATCCCTGACGCCGACCGCCGCCTCCCCCACGCCACTTCCTTTCTGAGTGTCCATCGCCCGTGCGCCATCATCAGCGCTGCCCACCCTGAGGAGCACGCTAACGCTGCTGCCTGGCCACCCCGCTTAGCGATCCATTGTCGCTCTCCTTGCATGTGGTTGTGGCCATTCTAGAGAGCTGCTAGAACCTTAAGACGCTGAAGAATCAAATTTCTTGTTTGCCTCTTCCTGCAACCACGAAGAATCGCCGCAACAGTTATTATTGCAGGCATCATCACCGATGGCCTAAACCCGACTCAGATGTTCTATTGACTGCCACTGTTGCAGGCACCGTCACCATGCTAATTGAATGAACTTGGCCTAGAGGAAGGGTAACAGTGGGTTAATTTGGGGTTTTAATAATGGGTTAGATTGATGAATATGATGTTGCACAAGCAGGTGTGGACGAAGCGGATGTGAGAATGGTTGGATTAAGTTAACTGGAAGGATTAATAGGGGTTGAGGTTTGGCTAAACCTAATTCTATCAAATTGGTATGATTAATCAAAGCTAATCGATGATTAATTAAGGTTGATTAATGATTAGGGTTCCTAATCGGTTAAGGAATTTAGTTTAGCTATTTGATACATATTGGAGTAGTAAACTATACATTTTGACGCAAGACTCTGATTTTAGACAAGCATCTTGACGTGCGACACGAGCTACCTTTGAGGCGGGAATATCTTCCTTGACCTCGGTAGTTCATTACCTTAGTGCATGGTTTTAGTTGACGGATTAGGTTGCTTTACCTTAACTCTACTCATATTTAAATTGTGCTTGAGACTTGTATGCTTGATCTTGAAATGATCTATTTATTCACTTATAGTCTTTCTTTTGGATATTCACTCTGTAGTGTACACACGTGTATAGTGTATACAATAGGGGTTATAATGTTGATTGTTTACATGCATGTAGTGTGTACACAAGTGTATGACGAGTACAATAGGGGTTATCATGTTGATTGTTTATATTCTTCTTGACTGCCTATGTTCTGTCATGTACCCACATGAATTATGTGTACTATAGGTGTCCTATTCAACTATACATGATGTTGGTATTGGGTCTTTTCATACCTATAGAAATATACGATTGATGGACAATGTTTTTGGATATACCTATATTGGGTGTGCACACGTGTCATGTCAATTAAACATATATTGTGTGTATACGGGTTTAGTGTATATTATTAGAGGTATCATGTTAGTTATACCTATGTTGTAATATGTACGCGTGTCCAGTGTGTACTTTAGGTGTTGCTGCGTGAATTATATATATATGATGTTTAGTAGACATCTAATGCATCTTTTCATACATATAGATATATGTAATTAATAGATCATGTTTCTGAAGATACATATGTTTATCATAGTAGGTATGATTATTTACCATCGCATAGAGTTCATATACTCCTGTTGAGGTAGTTGGTTACTAAGTAACACTACACTATGTCGTTGCCTGTATATCATGTTAACTAAAGTCTCCTACAAGTGGTTGACGACCATTAATGATGTTAAGAGAGTTGACAAAGACTGTTAACTAAAAGTCTCCTACAAGTGGTTGACGATTGTGTCTTCACTATACGAGTGGTTGACGATTGTGTCTCCACTAAGATGTTGAGAGGGTTAATAGTGATTGTGATATGTTTGCTATATTGTTATCCTTGGGTTGTTATACCCTAGGCTTCCCATAGTAATCTATGGTAGAGTAATCTGCTGCAGTCCATAGCTAGATGTATTGATCATTTGTATTCTTGTGGTGGAGCGTTGCTCCCACATATGATGGACTGCTTGTGGTAGAACGTTGTTCCCACGTATGATGTATTGCCTAAGGTGGACCGTAGCTCCCACATATGATGGTTTACATGTGGTGGAGTGTTGCTCCCACATATAATAGTATTACTTGTGACGAAGCATTGCTCTCACTTAGAATGATCTATCCCTGATGCATGTTATTCATATGTTGTATTCATATTAATCATTACTTAGCACTACTCATGGTACCATTTGCAAATAGATTGATTAGTTAGTTAATGCATGTTTATGTCATCTTCAGATGGTACGTGTTTTCTTTTGAGACTGTATAGTGTATACCTTTTCTCTTCATTTTCCTTATCTGTATTGTTTGACCATGCATTATCCTTGCCTATTACCAGCTGAGCCACCTGAACACACCACCCCTATGTATGTTTTATTTTCCTCACTTAACAGGTAGATGTTTGAGGAGTTACTTGGAGGATCCTGCTGTCAGTCTCATGTCACGTCTGAGTTCGTTTTTAATGGTCATTTCTCATTACGCCATCTGTACTTTGCTTTGGTACTTAGTTATGCAATAATTTGGCTTATTCGTGAATTTTAGCCTTGTGGCTACTTTTATTTGGTTATGTGTCTATGTTGTATAAAGTCATGCGACCATGCAATCTGTCGTTTCCATTTATTACCGTGTGGTCATTTTTGTACCAACCGTATGGGTTGTGTATTTAGTTTTTATCTTCCGCTGTGTTTGATTCCAAATGTATCCAAGTTTTATATATTGTCATAAGGGGAGATGTTGTCCGATTTTCATCAGACATGTAGACCTCCGGGGATGACAATCGATGTGTCAATTCTCAATCATGTCGATAAGTATCATGTCATTCTAACACTCAACATCCCTTGATAATGTTGTATCTTCTTTTTCTTATTTAGCTATTTTCTCCTTTCACATCCAATTCACCATCGGCACCATATATCGAAATGTCAACACAATACCAAAACAATATCGTTCTAATCAAAGACCGAAGAACTTTAGCACAATTCGAGATTTTGAACCTTGCCAAAAACTAACCCACAACTTAGAAGCTCATATGACTGAAAGCCACTTAACTTGGATGAAATCATACTAAAATACTGAAAATCCCACCAAAGTAAAGAACATTGTTCAGTGACCAAACGGAAGTGAACCACAACCCCAAAACCGGCCATATATGAAACAAGGTTGCACTTAGAAATGCTATACCTATCTTTAACTAACCCATTTCCATGTTGTGTTGAGTCATTGTAATATAATATCAGCCAAAAACTAGGTTCAATTTGGATCTAAAAGACATCAAGTGATACTTACTCTTAGGTAAATTTAACCCAGTGCCTGAACAAGAAATTATTTGAAAAAAAACAATAGGGAGTGAGACTATCGACCAACTTAAACTTTAGTTTCAGAATAACCTTACATATCAAGCTGGTTCAGTTTTTATGAATTAATTAGCAAGCAGTACAGTATCCAGATATGTTAAATAAGAAAATGTAAGTTCAAAGATCATTTGATCTAATAGAAAGATTACGTAATAAAAAAGCATTGGATATCAAACAGTCCCAATGGATGTCTTACGTATCCATAACATGATCAGCCAAGCAATTCAAATTCACAATAGCACTACATCATATATAACTTTTTGCAAGTGATAGGGGGATGCTCATGAGTCCAGAATGGCAGGGGCTAGAGAGAGAAGAATGAAAGATATCAAAGGACTATCTAGGACTAATTACAATGTTTGGCCATCAAATGATACAGAATTAAAACCGTCATTAAAAAGGCAGCTCTAGAATAGTAAATACAAACTTCAAGTTGAACTATATAGCATTTATGAAAAGAATTGTAAATGGCAGACTGCATCAGGAACCCATGTTATGTTCTTCTGATAATTTCGCAACATTACCGGGATAGATTTTCTGAAGATAGAAAAGGGTTGAGATCCCATCTTCATTTTCAACTTTTAATTCGGATTTGCTGAAGAGGACTGTCTCACTGTAGTACGGAGTAAATACACTAACAATCCAAAAAAAACTCCTAGCATTAATCAGACGCAAAATATGAAATTTGGGAATTTCAGAAATTCTGAAATATATTATATACTACCAGAAAGGTATCATCTCAGAAACCGGTTTGGCAGAAGGCATGTCCATAAACAACGAGTTTGCAAAGAATTGAAGTCTCCTTCTAGCTTCCAAGTTCTTTGGAATATTTGCCGCAGAATCTTTTACAGTTAAAAGTAGATGCAGCCGTTTTACCTGAACAGTCTATAGAAAAACACACAGTAAGATAGCTACATACATACTAATGTTGGCAAACAGGAGCATGAAAGTTGCATACAAATTCTTCATCTCTGGGCCATGAAATTTTAGAAAAGAAATGGCCTTGATTTCTTTCTCTTGCTAAAATTTGCCAGGTGTCAAATTGCTCTCTGAGGATGAAAGAATTCATTTTGGTTATACAAGATTGGTGTGTGAATAAAAAAACACTTCACAATTCCTTCAAATGGCAAGGAGTTCAAGGGTACCTCAAATTTGATGTCAACAAATCATGAGTAACAACATCATATAATTCCTGTGCAGCTCTTGAAGCACCAGCAGCAAGTTCTGGAGTCTCATCTCTTATCTGCATAATACCATATCATGCAAAATCACAAGTAGGGAAAAAAAAAACAACGATTCTACTTCTGGAAGTACAAAACAAGGTGAATAGATTATCTTCTATAAAATATAACAACGGGTTAAGATACACACACACACAACAACAACAACAACAAAAGATCAGCAGCCTTGCGTAAAGCTATATGCCACAATAAAATATCTTGGCCAAATATCTGGATAAATCCACATGAATTATAGCAGAATTCTATCAAATGGGACTAGGGTGGAAATTTTGTATGCAAGAACGAACAAAAGCAGAAAAAGTTGAAAACTGTATTTCAGTTATTTTTGCTTAATGAATTAGTAATCAAGTGCAAGTATCACATTGTGGAAAATTTACCAGAAACAGAAACCCAACATGCGGTCTGAAATTTAAAATGTCTTGAAACTAAGAAACAATGAAACATTATGCTCTAAATGTTGGAATAATAATGCACTCAATTGGTGGTTAATCACAAATCCAACAAAATTTCTTAATATCAACTGAACCCTAAGAACAAGCATCCAAGAATCACAACAAGATCACACCCAAAGATGGCAAGATTGTTGGAACTTATGAGTTATGGATACTTTCTATTTCTTTCACGTTACATATAGCTGTAAGAGGAATAAGCTCAGGTCTCAAACAGACGTACAAGCAGCCCAGTTAAGGCGGAGAACCTTGACAGGACCAGCTGCAGCTTTTTAAGTGTTATAGTCACTACCAATGAGCCCTCTGAAATACTGTTATTAAGCTCACGAAATAATTTTTCCACCCTGTCATCAAGAAACCATTCTTTAGTTCACAAGATACATAAAAAATATTAATTATTCTTAGGAACAGAACTAGTGAAACAACAATCTGCATACCATCTTCCTTCACCATCAAATACATAATGGAGAATCCTTTCTGAACTGTAGAACACTTCCTTGACAGCATATGCCATGTACTTGTCCTTTGAAATTCTGTTCCATAGATCGTTTTGCGTGTCTTTGCAATCCAAAGCAAGGTCAATTGCCAATGGAATCTAACCACCAAAAATAGATTACAATCAACATGACAATTGTCATATGTTTTGTTCAAAAAAGAAGCTATTATGGTTGATGGCAAACCTTACTAGTGAGAAGAAACAAAGGCCATTGTACTAATCGCCAACTCCCAGAATTGCTTGGAATAGAAAGCAAATCCATTTCACTGGAATTAAACATGCAGCAAAAGTATTAACCTAGATTAACATATAGTTCAATAAAAAGAAACTCAATATGAGTAAATTTCAGAATACACACTTAAAAAATTTGATTACCGATTGTTAATGTAGTCTTCTTCCCGCAAACTTTTGATAATTTCATTCCAAAAAGGGGAGAATTTAGCTGCAAAGTCTCTGGCTGTATCATTTGATTCCTAGCACCAACAGGAACAATAGGCATCTTAAGAACAAGTCCCAATATAAAAATAGCATTCCTATTAATCTAAGAGAACAGTAGAACTGCCATGAGAACTTGAAACACACAAAGTATTTAAAAAGTAAACTCACATAATAAGGGGAACTTTCTATGTGTACATCTAATATAAAAAACTTTGTTTGGGCTTCTAGTTATTTGGATAAAATCAAGAAGCAGCCACAAAACTGAAGATCACTATGTCGCAGCAAAAAAAAATAGGCAATATAGTTATTCCAGTCACAAGGTAGTGATTCATCTGAATTATGTACTTGTGAAACACAGTTTCCTGAGCATAATTAAATCAAAACACTAAAACCAGGCGTGGAATTTGCTAATTGCTCTTTTTAAAATACTCAGAACTTACACAGCATCACAACCAGGTTCCCAATTGAACCCATATGAATATGTCATAATCAGCTAATATGAATCTCCATGATATCCAATATTCGGTGACAACAGAGAAGCTAAATTCTGTATTCCAAATATTTTTTCAATTTTCACAAGCCTTCTGCAATTAATACCTCTCCTACAGATTATTGCAAATCCACTGTCATCAGGAATCTAGCCCCCAATACCAGATATTCCAAAGCTGTTGTAAACCGTTAAGCCAATAATGCAAACTGCAAGTCAAGATTGCAATTGCATTAACCCCAGCTAAGATGCAAGTTTTTCAGAATATGCAAGACACCTGAATTTCATGACCCCAGCGTTGTTGCACAGCATGTGCTGTCACCACTGCCTCCTAGGTATAATATTCTATTATCATCCACCTAGACTTCTCTGACTATATAGTCACTAACTCATATTAGCATTTAAAAAGAATAAGATAAACAACCAAGTTGAAAAGCAACTCAAACAAGAAGGGAAAAAATAAAAGATGATGGTGATAGAAAAGATGGAAGAAGCTAATGTAGTGGGGAAAAAAGTAGATAATCCAACAGGTGACAAGACATAAAACAAGGCCAAATTTTGTGAGTGATATTGTACATCACCTTTATTCTTATAAATAAATAGGTATTGAAAAAAAAAGATACATCGATGCGTGCACCCATGCTTATTCCCATGCAAATGCAATGCTGAATTTGGTGCTCGTTGCAATTTCAATTGGCGGTTTAAATGTACACATAATTTGTTGTATATGTGACAAGCATGCTATTAGGTACACATGTCCTATGATAAGTCTTTAATGTGGTCACTTAACATGTACAACATTGACCTTATATAGATATCAACTTGACATTTGAAGTCACAATGAACATTTCATTTGGTACTAAGTCATGAAACTCCTTGGTTCTTACTACTAGCTTTACCTACTCCAAGTCAAAATAACTGAAAGTTTAATAGGACTTTGTCAACTATTTAATATTCAAAGTGTTATATTAACATGTTTATTCATTTAAATTTTGACATCATACATTGTTTTCTAAGGGAGCTTTTGCGCAACGATAAAGTTGTTGTCATATGACCTTGAGATCACGAATTCAAATCACGGAAATAGCCTCTTGCAAAATGCAAGGTAAAGTTGCGTATAATAGACTCAATGTGGTCCAACTCTCCTACAAGTTGTCCTTTTATACATTGGTTTCTAACATTTAGATCATGATAATGTATGAAATGATATTGAGGTGACAAGAATCTGACTGCCAAAGTTCTAGAATATACCATTTGAGTGATTAACCAGACGGCACTGGCGGAATTTGTTGTTCCACCCACCGCCCGACATCAATATCAGCACAGCACCATAGTTTCTCTTTATGTTTAGATATTTAGGTCAAAAAATTATTCTTATAATATTTTTAATTAATATATTTTATATTTTACAAATACTGAAACTACATTCCGGTCATAAACTGAAACTCCGATACGGCTCAAAATTTTAAACCTGTTTTAAATATTAATTGTTACAATGTTCTGATCATGAATTTTTAAAAATAGCCTTTTCTTATTCAACCTTTTTGTCTCTACTAATTTAAAAATAGAAACTAAAAAACTTTTTTTTCAACCCAACGACTAACAAAAATAGCTAACTTACTATGTGGCCTAAATTATTTGTTGCAACCAGAACATAGACAAAGTTAAGAAAATTCCAAAGAAAGACTAATAAGAGATCATCTCTAAATTTATTCATGTATTCAGTTTTGACCTATCTTTTCAATTTTGATTGAACATTTTGGTTGGCCATATCAATGTTCGAAATCTCAAGACACTGGAGTCTCCATAGTATTTTGGTACTATAGTGGGTTTTGGCATATAGTGTCGGTGGAGGACTGGAGAAGGAAGATGATGAAAAGAAAAAAGAAAACTCCGCTATATTCCAAACAACCATATGAAATCATATAATTTTGACAAAAGCTAAAAAAATACCAAACATTATTTCAATTCATGTCAACACATTTTGTACCACATCAAATGGTGTCGAATGTTAGTATAACTATAACACCATACCCATTGACATGATTGATACAACACATTTACATGTGTCGAGTAGTTTTGAGTTTTGATAATTTATCCGAATATTACATTTCGGTCATACCACCGGGCAAGGAATGGGATTTCAAACCATGGACTATATATCCTAAAACACACATCAGAAAGCAATTATATTGGAACTTAAGTTTTTAGTACAATAGATCAGAGCCTTAGTATAATATGGATTTTAATACAAAATGAAGTCTTACCTGAGCAGGAACTCTGTTTTGGGTGACTCTAACAAAAAAATTAAAGAAAAATGAGTCACAAAGCACATAGTTAATATCTGACAGTAGGGGTAAAAAGTGGAGGAGCAGAAAGGACACCTTTTCATTTGGGATGGGACTAAAATTTTCACAAAAGCTTCTGGAAAGCTCTCAAAACGTTTATGAAACATATCGAGAGAACGTATCTGTCATGAGTCAAATGAGAGATCCTTCGTATAAGCAATTAAAACTGAAATTCTACTAATTGTGGAGTTTTCCACGCCAGAATGACAGATTTGAAATATTACCTCCCCAAGCCGACCTAATGCACCCAGCAGGCCACCAACAAGGGCAGATAATAGGGTGTACCATATGTGTATATCCATGAGGTAGATCTGGAAATATATTAAAATGATCTTATTTCAACTGTAACTAATAAGGCAGTATTGATCCTTAAGTTATTGAAGCAGAAAAAACTCACAGCAAATATAGGTGCCCAAAGACTAAGGACAGTCAAAGCATTGTGATTCCCTGGAGATGCATAACAAACAAAATAATTAGCAATGTTATGCCACACTTTTTCAGTATTAAAGTCAAATCCTGCATCTCATTCAGAAAGATTTTAAAAAAAACTATCTTCCACACTAGAATATAACAAATAAAACAAGCATAGTACACTTAGTATTGTAAGAAGAAAAATTAAAGAAATTTTTTTTAAATAGAAGGTGTCATAACATTATCACATCCCGACTAATGATTGATGGTCATCATGTACAGTATGGAGTGGTACATCACGTCAACATGTACATAGATCTGTCGAACTTCTATCAGAGAATGCATGATGTGAGAAAAATCTTAGGTTACAAGGCCAAATTGGCAAGTGTGATAACTGCATCCATTGGCCCTTCTGCAGAATCACACTCGGTGTCAACTGCATCCGTTGGCCAGTAATTAATTTGCACTTACTGATATTCAAGATCAAGAAAAAGTTTATACATGTCCCAGTAAGAATCACAACAAATTCCCAAGTATTTTGCTTGCATTAAATTAGCATAGGTCAGATGGACAGAATTTCAAGACCATTGTTGACTTATTCAAATTTTTCAAGACTATGAAGCATAGCAGCATCTTTTGGTTAGACCTCTACTGGCACAAGGAATGAATTTTGATAAATAACTAGGTGCTTCAGATCACAGTTCATATTAAAAAATCATATATCTTTGTGTGGTTCAGACTTCCATAGGTAGTCTCTTAGAAAAAACAAAAAAGCTAAATAAGAGCTAGGAAACTACACTATGTATAACTTTATCTAAACTTAATAATAACACAATTGTTTATAACCATTAAGAGGAGATCTACTTCCAAGTGTTAACATTCTACACGGTTACTTTGGTCTCTACATGAAACAAAGTGATAACTTATGCAAGTTTGTAGTTAGCCTCATATCAATAAATTTTTATATGCAATAAGGACAGCATAGTATCTCACTTCCCTTTTTGAACACTTGAAGACATGAATCATAATGCAGCACATCAAAATAAATAAATAAATAATCTTAAGAATCCATCTTTACCATGCACACTCGTTGCTTCTTAAATGTATCTAACATTTGAATTCTGCTTTTTTAACACCTTATTAATAAGCGTTACCCACTCATATGTGGTAAAAATTACTTGTTAGTTTAAAAGAAACAAACATTTATATTGAACCCAAGTTACAATGACAGCTTCAAAAATTTAGGTGCCAAAACGCTATGCTGATAATTGTAATGATACATATACTGCTGGTGACCTATTCAGTTGAGTATCGAGTACACTGGTTTCATATGACTAATGTTCAACCTAGCATATGCACAAAGGAGATAAGGTAATGAACAATGAGAATTCTGATAAAACTAAAGTTCGATTTATAATACTAGAACATGGGTGCATTCAGTATTGAGTACAACGATTTCATATGACTAACGTACCAAATATATGCACAAAGCAAACAGAAAACCTTACATAAAGCAATAGAACAATGAGAACTCAGATAATACTAAAGTTTGATTTATAATACTAGAACATGGACCCATTCAGCATTGAGTACACTGATTTCGTATGACTAAAGTTCAACGAAGCTTTTGAAGTCAGTTGAAACATCATCTTGATTGTTCCATGAGGAAGATTCAACATTGTAATTCATGAATAAAGGATTACGTGCATGAGTGTCAGAGAAGAGAGAACAAAGACCCTTAACTAACATAAACCTCTTTATCATGATTATTGATGATGGAACTTTTAGAGTGAGAAATGATCGAAAAATTTTATAAACAACAACAACCCATCTTTATCCTGTTAAGTGGGATAGACTATATAGATCCTCCTATGTCATTGGGCTCAATACCCTACTATATTCTCATCTATATTTAAATAAATTTTATGATGTTTTTTTATTACTAACCAAGTCTTCTTTGGTTTTTCTCTATTAAGATACATATTTGTTGTGGTCTCACATCACCTAGTTAGGGCATTTATTGATCGTCTATCTTAAATGCGTCTCTCAGAGTTTTCCCTAAAGTGTAAGTCAAATTTTCTCGTTCTTATTTCTTATCATGACCATCCTTGTATGTCCGAACATGCACCACCTTAAGATCTTCATCTCTGCTCTCTCATCTTATCCACATGTGCTCATTTCAAAACCCAACATTAATATAGCATGTATCACCCCCATTTCATAATATTACTCTTTAAGCTTTAGAGGTATATTACAGTCACAAAAAATACTTCTGTATTTCAATCTTGTATCCTATGTAAAACTATATATCAACTCTCCATCCTTTTGTAAAAAGGTTCATAAATACTTAGAACTTTTAATTCATTATCGCTTGTCTTAACAATTGTATTACAATATCTACTACTAAATTTAAATTTCATATATTTTATCTTTATTCTACTAAACAAAACACCTTTAATTCCAATGTCTCCTGTGAACATTTAAGCTTCGCATTTACAAAACCACGTATACCAAAGCAATATAATTTGTAAGCAACATGCATCATGGCAAAAAGTCTTAGATGGGCAAAGTGACTTTATTTATAACTAGTGTAAAAAAAATATATGGACAAAAAACTATTCCTTGATGTAACTCTATTTTCATAGAAAAAATATTTTGGTTAATCCATCTGGATTTTTCACTCTTGTCATTAAATTCTCATCCATATATGCTTAAACTAAACTAACTCATTTCTTTTTTAGGCCCCGCCATGTAATTTTTCTCGGGACACTGTCATAAGCTTTTTCAAAGTCAATAAATACATGTTTCAATAAATTGTCAAAAAATATACGTATATCTCATATCATCAACCTTTTAGGCATGAATCAAAATTTATTTTTAATCACCTTGATCTCCTTCCCTAATTATTTTTCTATTTTAAAGGAAGGTTAAACGACTTCGTAAGTCATTCAATACACTAATTTCTTAAGCAATTTCATACCTTTATTAGAATATCCTTTAGTCCAATGGCTTTTTCATTTTTTTATCTCATTCAACTTTGAATTCACCAATAAAATTTAAAAGTTTTATATTCCTTTCTATATTTTAAATATTAGTGAATAATAATTCAATATTTATTTTTAATGATATTTGATAATTATAAATGCTCATTTTTAAATATATTTTCGGTGTCTATTACCAAGTTCAAATTTACATATTTTCTCTTGGGTCTTTAATATCTATTAAATTTTAAAATAGATGTAGGAAACTATAAATTCAAAATTTATATTTATATTATTACTAATAAGTTACAGTTTGTAAATACATATATTTTATATAATATATATTAAAAATTATAATTATAACAATTAGATATTTATATATATACATATATATATTTACAAATCTAAAATCAATTTATTTAAAACATTTAAAATCATATATTTTAAAAAATTTTAACAATAAAAAATTTTAAAATTATTTGATATTTTTATAATTATATTTAAAAAATGAAATATTTTTTAAATTTTCAAAATTAGTTTTAAAAAAATAAAATTAATTTAAGATTTAATTGATTAGTATTTGGATAAATTGAAAATACAAGTTTAAAAATTTTAAATTAAATATTTTGATATTTTTTACTTTAACATGTTTACATTTTTAGTGCCAAACCAGCATCTAGGCGGGAACTAGGCGCCGCTAAGCGGATTCCACAATATCAACATAAATTATATAATAAATCATATACTATAATTCCAATACAATAATATCAAATTTAAAATGAGTTCAAAATTACACAACTAATAAAATATCATAAATTTATTCTACTTCTTCATTTAACACAAACTCAATATCATCATTGTGATCCTCCTTTTCTTTGGATGTAAAATCATCCTCGAGATGTTCCCTCAGTCTAGAACTTTTTCGAGGTTATAAATTTTCATCGACTCTACTTGCTTTATCAACCATTTGCTAGAGAGTTGGAGCCTAGTTCAACTTCATTATCTTCCCCACCATCCTAAATCCAACCTTGTGCATTTGAAGTATCTTTTGCAAGAACGACATCAATATTCCTTTCTTTTTCTCTTTTTTGTTTGTTAAACAATCTAGTATTAAATTGGACAAATACTAGATTATTCAACCTTTTGACATCCAATCTATTTCTTTTATTTAAATCTTAAAAAAAAGACAAGAAAGTAAATATTATAGTATGTAACAAGAATATAAACTTTAAAAATTAATACTTTATTTTAATTAAAAATTTAAAGTTAAAAGCCTATTCCTTGAAATGCACTCCCATTTCTTTAATGCCCGGATGAACTTGTAGTTAATGAAAGTATCCTCAATGTCACTATTAGCAACTTAGGGGTGTGAGCACTGTATATACTCCACGGTACACATGTATCAAATGTATCATCATTTTTTCACATTCTTTTACTGTGAATATTTTTCCAAATAACATAGTCATGTTGATATATTTTGCAAATTCCTTGTTAGTAATTGTCTTGCAGATCAAACTGCATGAAAATTTTCGATGCATTTAAAAATCCACATCGTGACTCCCTCACAAAGATTAATAGAACTATCCTTATACTAAAAATAGGGATTCAACAAAAAAAAAAACAATTGTATGCAATGATGTAATCAAGTCCATTCTTCATTTTTGACTCAATAATCACCATAATAGGTTGATCATTTGATTCCACATTGTTCAAGGTCACCTAGATATCTTGTTTAGCTTGTAGTTCCCCATATAAAAACCCCATGGATGGATTTTTATTTCCATCTACCAATTGAAAAACTCTAACCAACTAAGCAAATAGTTTCAAACAAAGTGTCACACCATTCGAAAAAATCATGCTGATCGCAGTAAAGAATCTCGTCGCTGAAAAATTTTTCTTTTCAAAAATCTTTCGGAAAAACCCGAGCACGCGGTGGAATAGAAATAGGGAAATTGAAAAATAAAAATAGAAAACACACTTTAGTTTTTTACTTGGTTCGAGCCTAGCCAACTCTTATTCTAAGGTCCGTAATTTGTAATCGCTTTCGTTGGACAATTCACTGAATGATTGAATTGTACATTTGAGAATATAATAAAATGTAAGTATAATATACCGACAACAAATGAATAAGATGAAGTGTTGGTTATTGGTGAGTCTTCTGTAGGAGTTGAACATGTATGTGTAGTAGCAGCAGCGACGGAATGAAGCACAAGTTCAATTATTTCCCACAAAGAAGTTGTACTGAGCTCGGATCTCAAGGCCTTCTTTTATAGCCTTCGTTCAGTCAACAGATAAATCGTTCTGTCGACTAATCATCCTATCCATCGACTAATCCTTGATCATTCCATGTTTGGAATGATCTGATCCGTCCGACCATCAAAATCATGTTATTCTGTCGATTGATCTAAGTTATCCGTCGACTGAACCCCGCACCTTCCCTTATTTGATCTCATTTGATCCTTCCGACCCCGAAAATCATGTTTCATTAACTGATCAATATGATCTGTCGACAGAACCAATTTTTCTTTTTGTGCTTGGATTTGAATCTGATCTATTCTAGGTGTTGGGGATCCGTCGACTAAACCAACTTATCCGTCGACGGAACCATTAATAAATCGCAACTTAATTCCTACAAAATAATATTAGCACATATATTTATCCAACAAAACAGGGTTAGATAATATAAAATATTAAGCATGATAAATAAGACAATCTTGATCTCAATTTAGAAATCTCTTGATTTCTTCAGTTAGATCAACATCTAAGGTTAGTCCCTAGTAGGACACGACCTCACTACTCCCTCCAGGAGCTTACCTCAAATCATCTGCCAAACAGCTGGTCATCTAGACATGTTTGGACTTTCTCTGCTCAGTGTCTCACCGCCTAATCCACTAAGACTTTCCCTACCATAATAAATTAGCACAACAGTAATAATAGTAACGCAAAATAGTGTAGGTAAAACTATACTTAGGTTTACCAAAATTCATTGGTCTGGTCTACTGCGCGCGATACCATTCAGTCACACATACTTGTAGTTCACTTCTCCGAGACCTCACACTACCTAGGGTTACCTCCCCCTAGGGTTTTTTATTACTTAACTTCACTTACGAGGACTTTCTACTGCCCGGCTTTACTCAACAGGGTCTAGCTTCACTCACTAGGATTTTTTACTACATAGTTACTACATAGCTTCCTTCAACTTTCGCCACCTATCTTCACTCACTAGGATTTACTTTGCTTAGAGTTTACTGTTCTAAGACTTCTCATTACCCTTGCAGTCATTCGGTACACTACTCACCCGACTAGGTCATCTTTGAACAAACTCCATTAAACATATTGTCAAACAAACATCAACACCCTGAAGATCGATTGCACCAACAATTTACCTTTTTGTTGTTTGCCAATATGTTTAAGCTAGGCTAAGTATATATAAAACAACTTATCAAGTATACTACAATTAAGGTTTCTAACTTAAACCCTTCTTCTCCCCATTTGGTATACTTCAAAAAGTATACTAGTTACTTAAATGATAAGGGATTCCTTTATTCTGCGCCAACAATACATGGAAAGAAAACATCTTCCTTACCTTTTGAAAGACAAATTAGAGTTTAATTTTTCATTTTGAGAAATCCTTTTTAAAAAATTATTTTCAATAGTTCTCATAAATTTTTCAAAATTACTTTTAAATATTTTCAAAAGTAATGTTTAAAATATACTTGCTAAAACATAAAAATATTTTAACAGACGACATTTTCAAATAAAAATAATTTTTCAAGTAATTTTGAATAGCTTTCTAGATATTTCTCCCAAATTTTCTTTGTTTACAAACATATTTGATTTCCAAAGAATTTTAAATAGTAATTAGTGCACTTTCAAAAAAGAAATATTTCAAAGGTATAATTTTTCAAAGAAATTTTTAATATATTTTTTCAAAAATATTTTCAAAAGCAAGATTTTAACGAATATTTTTAAAAGAATTTTGAGAAAAAAATTATGTTGAAACTATCTTTTCATAAAAGAATATTTGAAGATATATTTTTAAAAATATTTTATTTTGAACCTCTTTTAAAAATGTGTCTTCCAATAGGATATCCCCCTTACCCGACACTCCTTAGGGCATTCTTGTTATCCACAAGGAAAACATACATATGTCTAAGGTTTAGCAATGCTTGGTTGACTTAAGTATCCAAGAGATTAGGTGTTGATAAAAAAATATGCATAAATTTTTAAAAGATATAATTTTTTAAATAAATATATTTGCAATTTACTTTTCCTAGCATCTCACCCATCGTAGATTTTCAAATATAGTAATCATATAGTTATGTGAGATGATATTTAATTAAGTTTAATAGCAAGTTAAGTTTAACTTTATAAAATGAGTTAATAATTGATTAAGTTAACATAAATTAATTAAATTAAAATTAATTAAGTTAAATTTGATTTAATTTAGCTTAATTCAAGTTTAATTTTAATTTAAGTTTAATTAAGTTGAATTTTAATTAAGTTTAATTCTAAGTTAGTTGAATTTTAATTTAAGTTTATTTTTAATTTAATTTAAGTTTTATTTTAATTTTAATTATATTCATCTCATCCCATCTAAGTTTTCAACCAAAGTAATCCTATAGTTTTTGTGAGATGAGTTATGTTAATTATTGGGGGTTATTTTAAACGTAATTTTAGGTTCTCCTAGCAAGTTTCCATGAATAACCTTCCAAGCTATGGTGAGTCACATCATTAAAAGTAACCACGTGCCTTAGACAAAGCTTTCCAACACCCAGGGACTTCGTACTAAACTTCGAACTTAACAAAGTCAGAACTAACCCTAATTTATCTAATCCTAGGTACCCAAGTGGGTAGGTATTATTTTTTAGGTTCCAACTAATTTAGTGTCTCCCTGTGAATCATATATTCTTTGTTTTGTATTTATATATTGAATTTTCTTTTTAGGTACATAGTATTGGTTTAGTCATAGTTGCTTTATTACATAATCTTTCGGAACTCATGCTTTAATGTGTTTCTTATTTTGGTTAACAAGTGATAAGTATAATTTGTTCATCAATTCTGATTGATATCCGACACCGGACTTGTTATATGTAGCCCTTTGAGTTCCAAGTATCATGTTTTGGTACTTGGAGCCCGAAGTGAACTTTTCAGTGCTCCCTTTAGTTCTTCAACTTGACCTTTTAAAATGGAATTTTCTTCCTCAAATTTTTAGACTTGAGGACAATTACTCTAGTTGAAGAATTTAGACTGATCTCCCTTTTAAGGACATTTACTTTCTTTCGAGGGCATTTAACCATTTTCTCAAATTTATCTAATTTTCTCGTTAAGGATGCAATTGTATTGTGCATTTTATCAACCAAAGGGGAGTTGACCACTTCTCCTTGATCTTCTGAACCGGATGTAAATTCGTGGCTTGATTCGCTCTCGGACTTTAATTCGACTCCTCAGCTTGACTCGGACTCGATCAAGTCCTCCTTAGCCATCATTACCACGAAGCTTCTTTGTTCATGTTGGGATTCTGACTTAAGACTTCTTCATTGATCCTGCAATAAAGGTAATACCTCTCTTGGTTTGACTGGAGTTAGATTGCTCATGTAGCTCTAATTCACAAAAGAATTCGTCTAATTGAATTTTAGAAAGGTCCCTCAAGATTTTATACGCATCTACCATAGATTCCCAAAGAGAGTTTCAAGACAACGCGTCTAGGGAATACCTTATTAGGTCGCAGTTGTCGAATTGGTGATCCATTAGGTGAAGACCGTTGAGAATACCCTTGCTCTTCATATGTAGTTATTTTACAGTTTTACCATCCTGCATTTTTATGTTAAGGAGTTAATTTAACTACAAGTCTCTTATCGTTACCTTCGAGTTGTCATTTGTCCCCCGTATAATTCGACTAGTTTATTGCATAATTCTTTTGCATTTTTTGAAAGGACTGACTCGGTTGAGTTCTTCCTTCATTAGCCCGCATCGCCTTCGAGTCGATTTGTGTCTTCTTCATTTCGTCCGTCCATTTCTCCGTGTCAAGAACTTCACCAGTTTCGATGTCCGTCTTAAAAAAAACTTCCATCCTCTCGAATTCCAATGTCATATCTGGAGAAATATCTACTAGTTTTGTTAACTCACAAGATCAGCTAGCATATATTCACTAAGTCACTAAGAGATCCTCGAATTGACTACATATGTAACAAGCTGGGTGCATACA
>JBBPFP010000032.1:1913266-1929690 GCA_037974795.1 Kaempferia galanga
ATCAATTCTCTATTATGATTGACCTTAGTTAACTTGTTAGGAGAGGTCTCCCACACAATGCACACTGCCTGCAGCAGAACTAGCTTATAAGATGGCACACAGCCCTTCCTGTTGGATGATAATGCAGCACAAGGATGCAGACCAGAGATTGCAGCTACTTTCAAATAAATATGATTTCCATCTGTGTGTGTCAGTAAGTATACATGATTCGTGTGGATATAAGTATGTAATATGTTTATATAAATAGGGCAAATAATATTATATTTCAATGATATATAAGAAATTAAAAGTAGGGTAGAGATGGATATTATTATCCCAACACCAAATTTACAAATTTAACTCCATGTCCTCAAAAATGGTA
The DNA here is from genome assembly GCA_037974795.1 of Kaempferia galanga. NCBI lineage: Eukaryota > Viridiplantae > Streptophyta > Magnoliopsida > Zingiberales > Zingiberaceae > Kaempferia > Kaempferia galanga. The sequence continues at coordinate 1,913,628 of JBBPFP010000032.1, forward strand.
CTAGAAATCTGTGTCACCTGCTCTGTACACAAAGGGATCTTGATCCTATCTTTCAAAATTGTTGGCGATACAAAGCTAAGAGGTGAGTGTAGCTGCATCAGACGTGAAGCCAGAATTGGTGTCACTCATATGCAGGCAAGGGGTACATGCAATATATGCCACTTGGGTCTAAGAGCTACCAATGGCCTATGCAGCGATGTCATCAAATGATGAGATCCTAAATTTCCATGGAGAAAAGTATGAACCACCACGAACCCATTTGCTAGAGCTTTCCCAAAGCAGAATTGCCATTGACATAAAAGAGAAACTTAAGGAGATAACACATTAGCAGATATGAGTTTAGACAGAAGATTTGTAAAACAAAAAAAAAAAGTTTTCCATTATATTATTTAGTGAAGACAATTAATTTTTCATGATAATCACATTGTACTTCTTGAATTCATATTAGTTAATAATCTCAAATAATTGCTTGTGTATCGCGTGAGTGTTTGTGCTAGTAGCTTCAGAATTCAATAACATTTCAACGCAGAAATACCTATGACGTGGAAACAGAAATTTTAAAAACATACAAATGTAAAACAAATGTAAATACATTAATACATTATATACACACAAGCTATAGCATCTGACTCGAAACAGAAGTAAGAGTGCAACAAGAATTAGAAAAAGATTCTGTTAACCCTCCACAGTTTTGCTGCTTTTTTATTTTGCCCCTTCATAGTTTAAAATACTATGAGCTACCCATATAGTTCACAAGATAGTAACAAAACACCTTGTAACCTCAAGGAACTTTCTACTCACTTGCAATAGCTGAGGGATATTCAACAAATTATTTAAATGGTTGTATTAATTGGGAAGAATGGCATTAGGGTTTTGTTCCATAAACATCACATTCCTTTAATCCAGCATCTTGCATCTTCAGCATATGACAAGAAGTCAAATGGCATATACAATAGAAAATTCCCAAGTAACCAAATCACATAAAAAGAACAAGGAGGACAATGAGAAGAGGTAAGGAAACTCTTTCAACCATACCAATGCAAGAAGAATGAAGTTTTTTTTAGACTTTAATTCGCTTGATAAGAGATCATGAATAGACATAAAACCATTTGAGAAGACAAAAGGTAAAGGGTAGAAAGATTTAGGAAGCACATTCGATAATACTTATAAGATGAAATTACTATTTCATCTCCCGCTCAGACTTGTCACATGTGCAGCATGTGGATGAACAAAGTCCTCCCTATTAGTGTTGGAGGGAGATGTTAATTTATTTCTATTTTGTTATGGAAGGTAAACATAATATTCTAAATTATGTGGCAAAAAGAAAAGGTAACCTGTAGGGGGGTCAAAATGAAATTTCCTCTAAAATATAACAAGAATTTCTAAGTTGAAAACAGATGTAAGCATAACAAACATCAGGCATTATAACAAAACTAACCCTTTGATACAAAGTCGTGCCAGGAGTACTGCAGATTTGTCATATCAACAATTGCTCTGGTAGGCTCAACTAGTGGCTTAATCTACAAAATTTTTTTAAAAAAATTAATATATCAGAGAAATCAGAAGGGAAGATGAGCAAAGGAACAGGAAGGATGCAAAACTGCAAACTATCACTTGCTAGAAACAACAAAGATTAACAAATGTAACTCTGCTTGCCTGGAGATAATAAGCAAATACAAACTTGCAGGTAAGGATGACCAGCCAGAAAAAAACATATCTGTTACACAAGCAAAATAATTGAAGAGAAAGAGAGGAAAAACAATATATACAGAACACAAAAGTCATTGAGAATATGCACAGAAATCAATCTATGAGGAAAAGTTCATGACAGTATCATAATATTCCTCATGCCCAGTTTAGAACGATGCTTTTAAATAAAATTATATAAACTCATCATTGGCTCTACATATCAACAGTCAATTTCCTTATATGTTACTGTCAATTCCAAATCGGATTCTACAATATAAACTGTATGTACTGAAATAAAATTGACAGCAATAAACAATACTACGCTACCGCAAAATTACCGGGCATAATCACTTGACTTCTCAAACAGCCCACGCCCAACAAAATACCTCTCCTGAAATTAATAATTCAAATAATAATGTAAGAATACTTATCCTTAGAGTTAAAAAGTGAATCATTATTCAATAAGTAAAAAGATTACTTGGTAAATCCATTTGAAGAACCGGAAGAAAGTCCATCTGTCTGATAAATCTGATAGAGAATGACATGCTGGAATCTTAACTATAGTTGCAAACATTAAACGAACAGCGGCATAAACACCCAAAACAAGGATGTATATGCGAAAGTAGGTTGAATCTGAGTTTGCTTTATTTCTTTCATCCAAAACTTTCCTGAATTTGGATATGTCAAAAAAAGTATGAGGAATTTCTAATTCTTGGCTTTAAGAAAGAATGACGTGTATTTTCATTTAACTCACACATAAAGATATGTCAGAAATGCAGAACTGCAGCCAAACAAGACAAATCGTATAAACAATCTTGAGACAGCAAAGGGTAGAGTGGTACGATATGCCCCAAACATGAGTAGAACATCCAAACAGCCTGTACGATAAGTGATGGACAGACAGAGAGAATGTAAGAATCAAAACTTATAAAAAATATATACTGTGACTTGATTGAGTCATAAAATTGAACTTCTGAGAAATTTTTAAAACTGCGAAAATCACACGAGTCACGTACTCTCAATGAAGAGCAAGATGAAAAGTGCGGGTCCAACACTAAGTACTACTTTAAAGGAATTCAAATTGATGTGCCCATCATGGAAAGCTATAATTGCCAACACCTGCACAAATTCATAGCATATTTTGGATAATATCTATCATACAGCTGGAAAACAACAAACTGGAAGAAACCAATGAAAGAAATATTTTAAACCTGGAACATTAAGAAAAGGAAAATCCATAGTCGATGAAAACTGCGATACAAGTGCAGAAATGTCCGGTGCTCAACAAAGCCAGTTTTTCCAGTCTGCAAAAGTAAGGGTCACAAATAGTAGGCATATTATAACAGACTTGCAGAAGTATAAAGGATCCTTTAACACTGCAAAGTGCAAGAAATAGAAAACCATCAAAGGTGCAAGCATTTCAAAACATGTATCTTAATGATATTTCATAAATGAAATAAGACTAACCAACACCTCAAACCATAAAGCAGCATAGATGACTAAACTTTTGCAACATATGAGAAGATACTGGAGTCCAGATGTCGAATTATTAAATAACAAGAAAGCCATGAAGAAAAGGATTTTAAAAAAGAATCTATAATACTGATAAAAGCTAGGGCGAAGAACAAATAGGTATTGAGATAATGAAAGAACAAAATTTACAGATAAAGATCAACTGCCCATTAATGAACTACAACCTAAAATTATAAACTTAATATCAAGCCAGTTGACAATAGCATCAAACCTGCAATTTGTTGAAAAATAAGCTAATTGAATTGAGACATTTGGAGCTTACCCTCTTACGGTTGTTTGGCTTCAGTAGAAATGGTGACTCCTTTCTTAGCGGCCAGTCCAACTTCATGCAAGAACGTGACCTACATGTTAGTAGGATTATGTAATAACAAGGCATCCAAAAAGAATTCTACTAGAACCAAAGCAACTAAGAGTACCAAAAAAATTCATTGAAATCGTCATAATTCCTCCAAGCAGAGTGAGCAGCTTTTCCATTATTGTTTCTGTCAGCTTCCTGAAAATTGGCAGAGAAATTAGTAAACAAGGGAATTTAGATGACCATGAATTTTTTGGTGATGATGATACAATCTGAAGGATCTCAAGCATATTAAAGAGATAAGCTACCTAACGTGCCACCATTTCACACAGCGCACTTATAATAAAAAGAACACAGCAAGTAAAGAGATTTTTATTCCCCATAATTTTTTGGATAAGCTTTCTTAAACATGACAGTAAAGTAAACAACTAATATAGACAGCATGAAGAATAGCAAAAGAATTTGAATCCTTTTCTTGTCACAAAAATCTCCTAGGAGATGAAATAAGAGATAGAGAATCCAAAAAATGACCATCATCAATCTACTATCTCATTTTCAAATTTTATATATAATTGGGAGTTATGGCTTGTCAAGAGACCCAACTTCATGCATCTCCTCTCGCTGCAATACTCAAGTTCATGGTTTAAAACCTCGAGCCGTATCAGAGTTTCGGTCTATGACCGGAACAATACGGTTTTGGTACCGTGCCGATATGATTTCAATATTTTTAAATATAAAATATATTAATTAAAAAATATTTAAAATATATATATAATAATTTTTAAAAAAGGAAAAAATATATATCAGGGTTTAATTAGAATTAAAATGAATATTTTTAGAATTAAAATAAATAAAATATATAGTTAAATAGATATTTTTATTAGGGCTCAATTAAGTCTCTTTAAATTATCCCTATCATAGTTAAGGGTTGATTAAGATAATCCTCGACCCTCACGATTTCTCTGTGGCTGCAGCAGTCTCGTGATTTCTCTGTGGTATTTTTAAATATAAAATAAATATTTAAAAAAAAAGAAAACATATTTAAGAAAAAATATGGAGATAAATAAATTAAAAATTATCATATATTTTTAGAATTATAATAAATAAAATATATAAATAATTAAATAATTTTATTAGGGTTTTATTAAACCTCGTTGGATTATCTTTTTTTATTTTTTTTTAGTTCACACTAAGTATCCAACTTACACCAAAATTTTTCCACTTGTCCAGGATAAATCAGGAAGCGCTCGCAACGGGCAGCTCATCAGCCCAACGTTCTTAGATCAACTGTCCATTAAGAAAAATTCATTCATTAATTCGCCAAAACTGTGACTCGATCCTTAGATACCTATTTGAATTATCCCTATTAGAGCTAGAAGTTGATTAAGATAATAAATATAAGTTATCAATTTTAATTAAAAAAACCAGCCCATGCGACCCAGGCAACCCTTTCGAAGCAACATAGGGGGTCGCGGGACCACTCTGGCACGGCCGCTAGGTCGCGCGACCCCTCCGATGTGTCCACTTGGGTCGTGCTCCCCTCCGACACAGCCACTGGGGTCGCACACCCCCTCCAACATGGCCTTTAGGTCACGCGACCCCTCCGGCGCGACCGAGGGGGTCACGCGAGCCTTCTACGACAACAGCCGGGGTCAAGCAACGCCTCTGCGACTATCGCTGGAACTTGTGTCGGGTCTTTCTAGCAAGAGGGCAGAACGAAATGTTTCCCCCGTTTCAACCGGCTCAACACGAGATTTTAATTCGTGCTCAAATTATAAACCTCATTGGAAAAGTTTTTATATTCCAGATCAAAACAAATAAAATATCCTGTATACTTTCAATAGGATGGAATGGAAATATAATTATCTCATATTAAAGTATTCTTTACGCCTAAGAATGGTTCCTCTTTGCAACACAATCTGGATCTTGCAACAAAATTAGCAAATGTCTTCGCTGGAAAGGTTGGACTTTAAATTGATCTACTGAGTGATAGTTTGTTTTGAACAAAGCAGGTAGCAGTAAAGCAGTAAACCACAAACTACGGCTAAAAACTACACAAAAAAATCTCAAAGTACAATTGAGAACTAACAAGAATAAAGTTCTCCAAACTTATATGAGAGCAGGGGTTGAATGTTCCCTCTTTACTCTCAAAAGAAAGTCCCAAAGCTACTGTAACAGAAAGATATTCCAGCAATCAAATTCCAAGCATATCTTCAAGCATGTGAAACCCATTCAACTTAAAACTCCTATAGAGCTAATGCCACATCAATAGGATAGTCAAAATTAGTAATAGTGCCTAGTAGTGACAAGGAAAACATTGTAGCTTAAACTTTAAAGTTACTTCCATGTGAACCCACCGCTTTCATAATATTATATATGGGACATATGACTTGTTCCAAGAATGATACAGAAGCAGGTGAAGCTTCATGTGAATCAAGGATCGCATCCAACTCCTTTGCCATCTGCAGACACAGAGTAATTCACATATCAATGATTTCAACTTGACCCCAACTAAATTTGGAGGGGTATCTGGACATGTATGTAACTACTTGCACTCCATAAATAAATTCAAAAGTAAACACAAGGAAGTTATACCAAGCATAGGCATATGTCAGATAGTATACCAACAACCGTAAATAGCAAAAGAACATCAACAAGTTGGAGTAACATTCCAAGAAAACATCATGAAGAAGAGTCAAGCAAACTTACTAAGATCATCCTAAAAGGAACAGCAACAAGAATGCATCTCAATGAAGTAGTACCAAAAAGAAAAACATGAATGATACTTACATTATGAAATATGTAGCAAATGCACTCAGGAAGAAAACGGACATTAGCAGCTTCACCCCATATTAGATAATATAAAGAAATCAAAATGATTTTCCGGTTCTTATTCAATGCTTCTAAGCTGCAAAATAGAGTTAGTCTTCATCAACATTCTAACAATAAAATTATCTACGAGAAACTACATTTTGGGCATACCTGTTCCAAGCTACCCGAACAGGCAAGTATCTACACCACATAATATAGTTGTCCAAAACTTTGCGAAATACTTCAGATATAGCCTTCTCATCAACTTTCTGCATTTCAAAATAGTAAAATGAAATGCTCAAATGACTAAATTTATGCACACAACTTTGAAAGAACAATCTAGTTAGTATGTGAACCAAATATAAGAATATAGCCATCTCTAATAAATTTAATCAGCAACGTTATGGCCATTCCGAGCAGATGCAACCAACCAACATCTGTACCAGATTACGAGAAGAGTAAAATGAACAGTATATCATAAATTTTTTAATCTAGGAATTTATATTGGTGCACAATAAGCATCATCCCGCTATGCTTCCTTTGTTGGCCCATATTGCACAATACCAACAGTTTTTATTGTTCTGACACAAGACCGACAACAAGACCTCATTGGCACACTCGTGCCGATCATACCGCAACTCGATTCCTTCTATTGATCACACGAGAGGGACCTCAAAGGAGGGGGGCTATAAAAAGAGATGGCCTGGGATCTTTATCAGCAAACGAATACCAACAAAAATAGCAGCAAATAGCTACCAATAGTGGTGGAAGCAAGTGTCAAACTATTGAATTTCAGTCACACAGATAATGATTACTAGTTTACGACCTGAGATGGGAGCTATGGTCGAAGCAGGGAGCATTGATCAAAGGAAGACACTGTTGACCAAATCACAATTGAAGTCTCAAAGGGAGATGCAAAATTAAGATGTTCAGTTTGGAGTTTGGGAATGAGGGAATGGAATAATATAAATATAAGATGTTTGGTCAATGGGTTTGGAAATAACAATTTTGGAATCATTCATAAATAATCTAGAATGGACAAAACTAAATTAAAGTGGCGGGTTTAGAATTCATTCTCATCTCTTTATGGATCTTGTCTTTTTTTTGGAGGGAGTGATTCCCTATGTAATTAAAAATATTTGTAAATTTCAATTTTAATTTAGGATTAATTCAAATTTAATAATTAATTAATAATTGATAGATTAATTATTTCAAATTTAATTTAGGATTAATTAAAATAAGTAACTAACTAATTAATCACTTTAATTCGAAATTAATTAATTATTTTAATTAAATCTGAAATTAATTAACTAATCAATTACTAAATTCTAAATTAATTAATTAATCCTAAACAAAATAAATTAATCAATTACTTTTGTTAATACTAATTAATTATTAATTGTTAAACCTTAATTCGAAATGAATTAATTAATTAATTAATCAATTATGTTAATTCATTAATTAATTATAAGCTAAAAAAATTAATCAATGACTTTAATAAATACTAATTATTAGTTATTAAATCTTAATTCAAAATTAATTAACTAATCAATCATTAATCACTAATCTCAGCTTATAAACCAAACAGGAGTATTGAAATGGCTAAACACATTCCATGTGAGAAATAACAATAATAAATGTTATTGGAGAAATAATCTTACAAAAATTTCTGAGAATTTTTAAAAATTTTCAAAATTCAAACGGAGTCCGTACGATATGTTTAAGGAAATAAATCAATTAAGTTTGGAGAAATCCTATTTGGATTATCCATTTAAGTCGGAGTTGATTGAGGAATTAACTTAGGGTTTAATTAATTTAAACTAAGTAAAAATCATTAAAACCTAAGTCTCTCGTTATTTCCTCCTCATCCGAGCCTTTTCCGCCCAATCCCCCACCTCGCGAGCACCGACCCCTTCCCCGATTCATCCCCGCCGCCGATCGACGGTTAGGCTCGTACCCCAGCTATCGCCGTCGGCTGTGACAGGGACATTGTCGCCTCTTTTCCTCCCGATCTCGCTGCCACGCACCTCACTTGCGTCAACCAACTGACCCATCGACCGCCGTTCGCGTTGCGTCGCGCCCCCTTCGCCTGGGCAGACCTAGGGTCGATGCTTCCAGGGGCGCGGCTATCACAGCCAGCCAGCCTCTCCGTTCGTCTGTCGATTCCCACTGCCACCGCAAGTTCACATCCTCGAGCCACAGCCCAATCACACCGGTGCCACCCATTCACCGGCCTCCCTCCTCTAGCCATGGACATCAAAGGGTTGTCGGCAGCAAAGCCTTAATTCAGTCCTTCCCTAGCCCTGGATCCACCACTGTCACCCCTTCGGTTGTGTCGAGCCAAGCCGACTCTACCATCGTTGAAACGCCACACCGCCCCGATCGTGAGACATTGGTGCTCCACCTTTGCTCGCCACCGCAGTTGCTACTGGACTAGACATCCCGGCTCATCATTGCCACATGCCAACCTCCACTGCATTGTCAGTGATGGGTGGCCTTATCGTCATCATAACTGCGGTGAACTACTGTCGAAAAAGAGGAGAAGCCGAAGGGTAATGAATTTCATAACCTAAGCTTGTTTGACTTAATTTAGTTCCAATTAGAAGTTGGGATTCAAATGTGATAAGATGATTGGGGTAAATCTTGGATTGATCATGTTGATGAATTAAGTTTAATCATGAAATATTGTCATGATTTAATTGATTAACACATAAGAAGATTGAATGTGAAAGAATGATGGATTAATTAGGGTTGATATTATAGCTAACCCTAATTGGATTTGGGATTAATTGAAGTTCATTAATTAGGGTTAAGCTATGATCGTGTGCAATTAGGGTTACCCTAATTAGTTTTGAGGATTTGATTCAGCTACTTAATTCATATGAAGATAGCTAAATTGTACTTTGATTCGAGATGAGCATATCGACGTGGGATTTATTTAACAAGAGTTACATTGTAAAGGCAGGTATTTCTTCTTTAACTTTTCAATAGTTCATTTACCTTAGTGCATGAATTTTGTTGACTGATTAGGTTGCTTTACCTTGACAAGAGTTACTTATGTTTTATTTGAGTTTGATACTTATCTGCTTGATCTTAGAGATAATCTGTTTATTATCTATACAGTCTCGTATTTGGTTAATCTTACCCTGTAGCGTACACACGCGTATAGTGTGTACTATAGGAGTTATCACGCTGATTATGCATATGTTAGTGAGCACACATGTCTGGTGTGTACTATAGGTGTTGCTACTTACTGTATATGTTGTCGGTAGATACATGTTGAATCTTACATGCATAAAGATATGTGTGATTGATGGTTCATGACTAGATATACCTATGTTAAGTGTGCACACGTGTCTGCTATGTTTTATTGGAAGTATCTAATTGATTATATATATATTGTAGGTGCACACTTGCCTGACATGTTCTATTAGAAGTATATTGTTGATTATATATGTTATGAGTGTGCACGCGCGTCTGATGTGTTTGATTGGAGGTATCTTATTAATTATACTTATGTTATATGTGCACACGTGTCTAATGAGTTCCATTGGAAGTATCTTGTTGATAATATCTATTTTGTGTATGCACACGTCTAGTATGTTTTATTGGAAGTATTATGTTGATATACTCATGATGTATGTGCATACATGTTGGGTGGGTATTATTAGTGGTATCATGTTGATTGTACTTATGTTGTTTATGCACGTGTCTGGAATGTATTATTGGAGATATCATGTTGATCACACCTATGTTGTACATGCACATGTGTCTGGTGTGTATATTTAGAGGTATCATATTGATTATAACTATGATGTAGTATGCACGCGTGTCCGGTGTGCACTATAGGTGTTGTTACCTACTATCTATGTTGTTCAATAGACACCTAATGGATTTTATTTTACATATAGATATATGTTATTGATAGATCATATTTCTGAAGATAACTATGTTTATCATGCTAGGTATGATTGCGTACCATTGCGTAGAGTTCATATACTCCTGTAGATGTAGTTGGTTACCAAATAACACTACACTGTAAGTTATTTATATTATGATATGTATATCTTGTCAACTAATGTCTCTTACAAGTGGTTGACGATTATATCTCCACTACGATGTTGAGAGTTGACAGTGACCAGTAGATCCTGTAACTAATGTCTCCTAGAGTTGACAATATTACAATATGCTTACTATATTGTTATCCTTAGGTTGTTATACCCTGGGTTGCCCACAGTGATATGTGGTAGAGTGATCTCGCGTAGACAAAGACCCTGACATTTCGAACTGCCCACAGTGATATATGGTAGAGTAATCTCGTGCAATCCATAGCTAGATAGTTAGATGTCTTAGTCAATTGTATGTTTGTGGTGGAGCGTTCACATATGATGATTTGCTTGTGGTATGATGTATTGCCTGTGAAGCGTGGTTCCCACATTATTGTATTGTCTGTGGTGAAGCGTTGCTCCAACATATGATAGTATTACTTGTGGTGTAGCATGGCTCATACTTTAGATGATCTATCCCTGTTGCACTGATATATGTTATTGATATGTTGTACTCATATTGATTATTACTTAGCATTACTCATGGTATTATTTGCAGAGTAGGTTGATTATATAATAGATGGATATTTATATCATTTTAGATTGTGAGTTTTTACCTTTGAGACTGTCTACCTTTGTTCTTCATTTTCTTATCTATACTATTTGACCATGCACTATCTCTATCTATTACCCGCTGAGTCACCGAACTCACCACCCCTATCTAAGTTTTACTTTCCTCAGGTAACAAGTAGATGCTCAAGTTGCTTGGGAGGATCCTAGCTGTCCGTCCCACGTCACATCTGAGTTTTATTTTCTATGCCATTCCGCTTTACGCTTTTGTACTTTATATTCGAACTTGGTATTTTGTACTTTATATCGCGAATTGGTAGTGTAATATGCAGTCCTGATTATAGTTTTGAGCTTTGTGGCCACTTTTATTCGTTTTTGGATTTTATTAATGTGCAAGTCATGTGCGTATGCAGTATCTTATGTGGTTTGTGTTTGTATCAGTCGTGCTGAGCTTTAGTTTATCTTTCGTTGTATTTATTTATGGTTGTGTACGCTATAGTCTATTGTGTTGATACAAGTCGTGTGAGTCGTGGCTATTTTGCTTGTTGGCTATGTATCCAAGATTCATATGTTGTCATAAGGGGGGAGAAGTCCGATTTTCATCGGACAGGGACTCCTTCGGGGTGTGACATTCTCCTTCTAATGTACTATCAAATTCATTCTCATTCATATTCCTACATCCCAAACCAAACACCACCTAAGAGATGAGAGGAGATGGGAAAGGGTCAGGTCATTAAATTAAAATTTAGGTATATATTAATTTACATGTGTTTTAATTAATAATATATATATTTGCTATAATTAATAATAATATAACAGCTACATAATTGTTATATATGTGTTACATATTTTAATTAATTTGATATGATTAATTAATATACTGATAACGTACTTTTTATTTTATTATTATTATTATTATTATTATTATTATTATTATTATTATTATTATTATTATTAGATGATAAGGTAATGTTTATTATTTTTATAATACATATTTATATTTTAAAAGAAAAAATACCAAAATCATATCAACATAACACACAAAATCATATCAACATAACACACCTATCTCATGATATGGTAGTCAAATCGTATCATCCCAATCAACTATTAAAACTCCAACATGGTTCAAAATTTTAAAGCTTCACAATGCACCATACTTTCAATCTAAAAGAATTGTGCTCAAGCTTGTTTATTGGAGCTAATTAAGCACAGGTCAAGTTTGATCCTTTTAGTGAGCACAATCTGTAAGGCAGAGACAAGTTGTTTTATTTTGTAAACTTAAGTTAATAAATGAAATTTAGCAAGCATGTTATGAATGGTTGTATAAATTCAAATTAAGATTTTAAGAGCTTCTTTATAAAGTTTTAAGAATTTGATTGCTGGCATGTATCATTATGACCACTACTTGTAAAAATCTTCATAAAAAGTAGTTAAATGGTTCCTTAAGCTTAATAGGTACAAACAATATGTAGGAAATTAATATTAAAAAAAGAGAATTCAGACGTAAATTCTATCTATTAGAATTTAAACCAAACTCGCATAATTAAAATTTATATTTGGAATAATCAACTTAATTTGTAAATGAATCTTCAAAATATACTAAATTGTATTAAATACTTAAAATGAGACTTTAGAAGATTTCATACAAGAATTTTAGCACGGCTGTTGATGAACAATGTTTACAAGATTTATTTTGAGCATTGATGACCGACTTAATTATAGCCATGTTCTGCTTTATCTATTAACCAAAGAAAATGCCCAAGTTTATCACGAAAAACCTCAGATGACCATAAAGAGAGTTTATGAAGCCATGAAGGCTTGATTCATTATTCACCCTATCAGTATGACATGTAATATGAAAAGAAACCTTCCTAGGTGTTCATGCTGAAGCAAGTTAATGGATGACACCATAAGGTCCTGAATCTTGAGAAGGATAATAAGAAAAGAACAATGCAACTTGAAGGGAAATATTACAATGTGGCAGCACATTCGTCTTCATGTCTCTGAATTAAAGTTTCCTCTAGAATTGAACATGGATCTATTTGTATACCTTGCATAATGCCTAAACACGATAACCTGTAGAGTTCTATAATGAATGTTAGCTTCAGATTTAACAGATCTTGATATCATTAGTACCTTCCTAGTCTCTAAGCTTACATGATACCTAAGAAAGCTTGACCAATGAGCAAGAGTCCTAGAGTAGTAACACATCTCATGTACACAGATGATCCATAATTCTCTGTAACTTTGATGTGATTCTGTCTTTCTCCTCACTAACTACATAGGAAACCTAGGTTTGATCCCTAGTTCTCCAACTTCTCTTTCTTTCATATTCACACTTCTTGATCTCTAAGTTTAACAAAGGTTTCACAACAAAAGTTTACATATCCTGCATCAGATATATGTTAGCAGTTAAAATATGCAATTGAGAAATAAGACAGAACGAAATATGAAACCAATCATATCAACCGAACTAGAAAAGTTTCACAATAAAAGTATAAAATATCCTGCATCCTATAGAGTAAGCAATACCCAGAATTCAAAGGAAAAAATATTGGAAGATATTGTAAGGTAACAGAGTTACTCACTGGTTCCATTTCAGAAGGTAAGCCTAACCTAGACTGAGCATTTGCTAAAGCAAGAATAACATTTTCTCGCTGATTACGGATGTTATCTTTCTGCACAAAGTAGAGGAGTATGTTTAATGAAGCCACAAAATTACTGAGAAATGAAAGGAATTCAGTATAAATATTGAAGTGGAAGGAACAATGGCAAATTTTCCCACAGATTAATTCATAGACCATACGCATTCCTTCATTATTATGTCCTGCACATAATTTTCCCATAAGATGTTCACTGGCACAATGTAACTGCACAAAAAGCATAACATCACAGAATTATTTGGGACTGGATTGGATAGATCTCCTCTAAAATCTGTAAAGGTAGTTCTAATGTGCAGTTAAACTTCTTCTCGTTGTTTCTATTAAAGATTTCTGCTCACAGCTCAATCAAACTGAGGTCAATCTCTGGCATCCCAACAAAAATGGAGATCTTGACCAGGTCTATGAGGGACCTATATCACTAATGTTGTTTGCTTGAGAAGAATTTAGATCTCTTTTCCCCACTTTTTGTTTCTTCCAATAGTGCAGAAGAATAGAGAAATAGAGGGAAGTGTTAAAAAGATCAGTTTGTATGACTTTGTTGTCATTTTCTCTTTCCCTCCCCTTTCAAGTAAACAAAATAAAGGGAATCCCTCCCCCTCTCTTCTTTCCCCTCTTCCCTACCCTAATGCTCTTATTTTCTTTCCCCTCTTCCTCTCCTCAAGTAGACAAAATCAATATAGCTAGAACTTGAACTAGAACTTAGGCCAGGAATTATGATTCAGCAATGGGAACAAAGAACTTCCTTACAGATCCAATACAGGAATAGCATGGAACCCATAACCTCAGAACGTAGGATGTTATGTTACTAAAATCCAACAAAAATACCATTTTGAAATTTATATCAGGCGTTTATAATCTATCAATGACCTGTTAGTGAATTGGAATCCACATGTTCAGGTAGAAGTGGATCTAGAGTAATTCTTAGGGAGATCCACTTCTCCTTGACCCGTGATGATGGGGCACCTTACTGAATTAACTCTTCAAGGGTTTCTTTAGGGAAATGGGCTGAAACTAGTGCCCCCAATTCGCACTTCATCACCTACAATAGGAGGGATCACATGGCATCTGGGGGAAGGGGAAGAAGTTGTTTCAAGGACCACATCTTAGAAGGGGAAGAATGTTTCCCTGCATCCTATGGGCTCTTTACTTGCTCAACAATCCAGGAGTGTGTGGCTGCTCCTGAGTCCTGGCAGCAGTCGGAGATGATACTTCAGCATGCCATAAACCAGAAAACCCGGGGAGAAGGTAGTGAAGAACTGTGCAGCTCCAATGGGAGCCTGTGTGTCTCTGATTGTCAGCAATCATGGAACCGACTACCTATGATCAGATGATTCTTGTTCCTGATTGCAGCTGGGGGCTATGGAGTTCTCATGAGGATGCAGGGACTTCAACAATTCTTGAGAAGCTTGAAATGGGGTTGAACAGATTGAGCAAGTTCGACGTAACATGAAACTTATTAGTCCAAAAGCACCATGAGGTGCAACAAAAGTCCACAGACCAAATAATTGACACCAACGAGTAAAATCTCCTTGTGCTTCGGGACGCCATAGTAGCAACAAAGAATGTGTTAAACTATTCGCAGGAGTGGAAACTGCAGTGGTTAAGAAATTGCAACCTTCCAAAATACGAACTTGCCAATCCATGAGTATACCATGAAGTTACAAAAGTTGCACCTGTAAACCAACCTCCTAAAGCAAAATAAGAACAAGGAAAGAAAGAACAATAGGCCATGCCAACCCACAAAACACGAAACAGTCTCAGCGTAACCAATCATCCATAACACCAAATAGATCATTTCTACAGTCATAGCAATCCTCCTATCTAACTACGTCAACCTTTTCCGAACAGCTCATAGCATTTCCAAGGCATAGGCTAGTTCCATTATATGTATACTTTTTCTAGTTCCATGCCCAGTAATATTGAAAGCATATTCATACTTGACATTATATTAATATCATTACACATAACTAAAATTATTGAGATAGTACATATCTGAACAATGCAATATAAGTATGATGGTGTTGAACTTTTTTACTATTTAGTAGCCTTCTAAGAATGCATGACAATACTTTAAAAGGATTCACTCTATAACTGAAAAAGGGTTCTCATATAATTAAGTTTTGGTCTGCAAGGACATCCAGCCTAAAATGTCCAAGTGTGTTCCATTAAGTCAAAATTGTGAGAATCGAGATCCTATCTATCTAGGAACAGTGAGAAACATTCAGTGATTTCACTCGAATTCAGATCCTTCATGAGTTCTTAAACATTTAGGTCAATGTGAACCTATAATCATAAGATCTTAAGGTTCAAATTGAAATTATAATCTCTAGCTAGGGATGATCCAAGTTTTCTTTCCAAATACCTAAAGTGGCAGAATAGAGCTTGGAAAATTTCAAAACCACTGACATCTAAAATTACTACTAGGAATGTTCATAGTAAAACCTTGGTAGATC